>APFE030950380.1:61071-72114 GCA_000404065.3 Pinus taeda | reverse complement strand
ATTCTTGATGCATGATCAGTCTTTGAAACAATTTGGCTTAAAAATACAAAGGAACAATTTTGACATATGTTTTTCTAGTTATTCTTAAGAGAAAAAGCAACTCTAATGTTTAACCATTATTGCCACATACAATATGCACACACAATCTTCTGCAATATATATGTATATATATGAACGGCAAAAGAAATACTCATCAGCATGACATCCTAGAGATCACCCTTACATCGAGGTGCCACAAGCTTCCTTAACCCATCAAGAGATTGCTCCAATTTCTCAATTAAGGATATTGGTGTTAATTTGGCATTTCTTCTTGGGAATGTTTCAACATAGGTTCATGTTTTGTGGGTAGTTCACCATATTTCTCTAATTCCCCAACCCAGGGAATGCCAAAACTCAAAAAAACAATCTTCAAAGCTCCCTGAATTTTCCCCAACTACCGTTGAAAAACTAACGTTCTCATACAACCAGTTTCCCACCGCTTGAGAGCAGTGCCGTGTAATATAACTAAAATCATGAAATCATGTTAATAGAGTCGTCCGATGAGTCTAGACATAGCTTTTTAAAATAGGAAATTGGATTTTCTGCATTTCAACCGTAGAAATAACACAAAAGCTAGTGCTTCCTAATATAAAGAAACAAAATCTACCTCGGCCAAAAATTAGCTGCGAGGAATGAAATTCTAGAAAAAAATAAAAGGCTATATAAGCTATACTTAAAAATCTAATTATGAATGTAAAGTGCAAGTTCAAAAGAAAGATATAAGAAACATTTAAACGCACCACGAATAATATTAACCTAGATAATACAAAGATAATACAACACAACCCAAAGATAATTACATTGTCTGGAAAAAAGAGGGTGGGCCAGAAGAGTCATCCAGTGAATAAAGCTTACGAAACATCTTTCCATATGCTAAGCAACAGAAAAATAAAGCACGGAGATCTAAACAGGCACAGAAGCTATCATGGTTTGTAATTTGCTCACATGGTTTGTGTGAGAAAATGGAGGAAGTTTTGATTGGAGATCAGTTGTGACACTTGAAATCAGATCACAAGCCAATTTATTTATGTTTCTCTTGGATTGGAAAGAAACAATTAGAGCCAAAAATTCAAAATGTCGAACGAAATCTCTCACATGGCAGAATTCTTTAGACCCCAAAAAATTGTAATACCTTCAAAATGACGCTAGAGAGGCTCTTTGAGAAGGAGAAAAGTACAATTCACAACTTTCATAGTCATGAATTAACACATTTAATTCAATGCGCACTTGCAAAGTGCAAAAGAGCAAAAATTAGGAACTCTGAAACAAATTGTTTTCCAGTTAATGCTTGGTTTGACGAGGAATGCAAAAAGGCAAGGGGAATGTGAAAAAAGTCAAACAATGATAACATAAAGCTCAAAGCTTACAAGCAGTTATTAAGCAAGAAAAAGGTTGATTTCACGGTTTCAAGGAGGGAAGAACTGATCTTCCTTGGGAAAAATAATCCCAAATTATTTTGGAAGGAGCTTCAACCAAAAAAGATACAAATTTGAAATAATATTACAGGTTCTAAATGGTTTGACTATGCAAGACAACTCTATGAGCAGGTTCTCAAGGTTGACCCTCCCCCCTTGGTCAACACTCATATTGAACTCTTCACGGTACAAGAAGTAGCGACGGGTATTAAGAAGTTGGGTGTTTGAAAAGCAAAAGACTTAGCTGAACTCCAAGTAGAATATCTAAAGTGGGACTCAAAGATTCTTTCACCTCACACTACAAAAATATTCAACAAGATCATACAACAAGGGCTCCCCACAGATTGGACAACTAGTCTGGAAATACCTCTTTTCAAGAGCAGTGACATCAATAATCCTTCCAACTATAGGACCATCATGATAAACCCTTTGTTTGCAAAGCTATTTGGAAGCATGCTAGAAAACAAAATTAGCAAGTGGGCAGAAGAAAGAGATAAGCGTGCTAAAGGGAAAGCAGGTTTTAAACTTAAACATTCCACAATTGATCATTGTATAACTTTAAGGCACATCATTGAAAAAGTTTGGGAGAAAAAGGAAGAAGTCTTTTGTTGCTTTGTTGATTTCAGAAAAGTGTTTGACTCAGTTCCCAGGGATAAGCTTTGGCACAGAATGGAGGAACTTGGGGATCCTAAACATTTGAGAGCAGTTGTGCATAGGCTATATGAAGAGGTGAAAGTCAAAACCAGAACTTCAGTAGGCATTTTTGAAAGTTTTAGAAGCGATATCAGGGTTAAGCAAGGTTGTCCACTGTCTCCTACCTTGCTTCGTTTATATATCGACAAGCTTGAGGAGTGGTTAAATGCGCAAGGGGGTGATGGTATCTATTTGGGTAAGTTTGTTATAAGGCTTCTTTTCTATGCAGATGACCTTATTCTGATTTCTAAATCAGCTCTTGGTTTGCAGGAGCACTTACTGTCCCTTGAGCATTTTTGTAGAAGTGTGGGGATGCAAGTCAATATCAGCAAAACGAAAGTAGTGGTCTTCTTTAAGAAAAAGAAAACATAACCAACATAAGTTCTACTTTGAAGGCAACATTCTAGAACAAGTTGTGGATTACAAATACCTCGGAATTGACTTCAACAAAAATCGAAGTTAGAATGGTTGTAGAAAGAAAAGAACTTTGGGGGGTTGGAAAGCACTTTATGCTTTTCAAAATAGGTGTAGAGAGACAAAGTTATGGGACTAGAAAACCACTCAAACTCTTTTTGGGCTTCTCATGATTTTGGTGATTCTCTATGGTTGTGAACTATGGGCTAGAAGTACATCTGACATGCAGTGGAGACAAACTGAGAAAATTCAGAAGCGTTTAATTACAGACAAATTTAAGATTAAAAGTGCAGTTCCTTATGATATCTTGTTAAGTAAAACAAGGACTGCTCCTATTGATCAATTTCTATGGTGCGAGTCATAAGGTATTTAAAAAAAATTGAGAAAATGAAGAGGGTAGATGGCCTAAGGTTGTCTTTAATGATAGATTGTTCAAGAACAAAAAACTTGGATGCAGCGAAATAACAAATAGTTTAGTAAATGAGGTATTTGCTTGAACGCGTGTCCCATAAACAACAAAGAGATAAAAGGCTTTGTTATGGAAAAGTTCTACAAGCATACTTGGGATAAGGAGCTAGGACGAAAGAAAAATTACTATATTGAAGTGTTTAATCCCATGCATAGTCATCAACCAAAAGCATACATGGAGGCCAATATCTCTTGGAGAGCCAAAATTATTATCTCATCAACTCCGTTGTGAAACAGGGTGCTGGAAAAGGCCAAAGGAAGTGTGGGAGGAAAGAGTATGTATTTTTTGTTCTTCCGAAAAAGTGGAAATAGAAAAACATTGTGGAGGACAATATCTCTTGGAGAGCCAAAATTATTATCTCATCAACTCCGTTGTGAAACAGGGCGCTGGAAAAGGCCAAAGGAAGTGTGGGAGGAAAGAGTATGTACTTTTTGTTCTTTTGAAAAAGTGGATATAGAAAAACATTTCATTTTAGAATGTGAGGCCTTCAAAGACAATAAGGAAAGTCATGCAGATATGCTGGAAGCTAGCTCTTGGGATAATCTATTTAACGAGGGGTTTGTCGAGAAGCTTGGAGCATTTATTTTGAAGCTTCACAGAAATGGGGTCGAATACGTCAAGCAGATGAAGAATCAATCTATCCCATAGGCTATCTTTAGCCTCGTGGACATTAAAATAATTTCTTTCTTTCTTTCTTTCTTTCCTAAACTCGTAACTTAGACTAACACAACTACATTTACACAAAAAGAAAGATGGTTATTTTAATATTTATGAGGTTAAAGATAGCTTATGGGACATCTACTTGATGTATTCGGCGCTTTTTTTGTGAAGCCTCACAATAAATGCTCCCAGTTTCTCGACAAATCCTTCGCTAAATAGATTATCCCAAAAGCTAGGTGCCACATAACTTCCCATGTTGTCTTTGAGGATCTTACATTCTAAAATGAAATGCTTCTTTGTTTCCACTTTTCCGGAAGAGCAAAATATGGATATCTTTCCTCCTACACTTCTTTTGGCACTTTTCAGCGTCTTGTTTCACAACGGAGTTGATGAGAATTAGTCCTTAACTCGGAAATAAAAATGTTAGTAATGTGATTGATATATGCAGAAAGCATATAAAAATTACATAAAAATATTACTACTTTCACAAAGATCTTTTTCGAACGCGTTTGGAACTGAACCAACTAGTGTGGTTCATCGTCAGGACAAGATGAAGAATTAGACCATGGTGCAAGATGAAGAATCAGATCATGGCAGCAAATTAAATAGAGAGACAAATGGCAGCAAGTTAAAGAGAGACAAATCATTCCAACTGCTAAATTGAAACAACTACGTTTGACTACGTCAGAAATTGGGTAAAGGATTATCAATATAATAATACAATTAATCAAATAAAGTATATTTAAGATATTATTTTTAATATATAAATTGTGTTTGACTTGGACTAGGGGATAGGAAAAAACTAATAACCAAATAAAATATATAAGATTAAGGATTAATGAGGGGACATAATAAAAATATGATGCAGCCAAAATGCATCTTTTTAGAATTCCCTCGTGGACCTATGAGTTATGGCCCACGTGTCCTCCTTTCATGAATGGAAACTACACCCTTTACATAAATCCCGACTTAAATTTAATTAAATCCCTGTTAATTAAACTATCGGGTCCCCTCCTCATTATCGAAACTCAAAAACAATCAAAAAAACTCGTTCAAACCTTCACTTTGTCATTCTTGTTAAAATAGTTGAATTACTTCATTTACCCGAAATACGACCAAAAATTCAATACCCACGGAATCGAAAAGAAATAACACCACAACACATAACTTTCTCGGGTTCGGAATGGAAATTAATCTGCACGCACTTTACCGACGCGATCACCGTCGGATCGTGCCCTTCACAACAAATGGCTTCAATTGCTCCGGGCCTCAACTTGATTAAGCTACAGTTGATAACTCATTAGTTCTGTTTTTCAAAGATTCCTCCACGCTGGCTTAGCACATGATATCCATCGGATCTGCTTCCTTTGGACGGATGGTCACGATTGACTCGGATGTTAACCCAATTTAATAAAATATCACGTCTGTGTTTCAAATACCACTTATGGTATTGAAGGCACGCGAGAAACCGCTTTTGCCTACATAAATCGACTTTCCATTTGGTTTAACGCCTATGCATCTTGAGACGCAATGACCGTCGATCTAACAGATCTATTGATCAGAGGGTTCTAAGTTTCTTTGGGTTTTCTCCTGAGTTTAACACAATTTTGTCGGGGTTTCTTCGTTCCGCCAAACTTAACACTTCCACCAAGTTTAGACTAGTTCTAAAATATATTCTTTGGATCAAATATATCCAGGCACAGTATTCACGCGATACAGAGGAATTCATCTTACCATTTAATTAACCAATGAAATCAAATCATAACAATTAGTTCATGCAAAAACATGTTTTTGCACACAATTCTTTCCATTAATAACATTATTTACATAATATACAGAACATCTTGTGTTCTGATCAACTCCAACACACTGCAACATTCTACCTACTCTAACACTCTGTCTCACAACTCTGTCTAACCTCTAACTCTCTCTCTTTTTCCTCTCTATGGCTAACCCCTCGAATTATTCAAAATATCACAATTTATACATAAAAGGATTCATGAACCAATTTAGTTCATATCCAACAATCTCTCACTTTTTCCTAAGGTATCTCTTCAGCTCCACTCTTTTCTCAAACAAATTCTAATTAAAACTTTTAAATGCCTCAAATCCTCACTCTTCTTAGGATTACTCAACTATCTTTAAAATCTCTTCATTCACGACATATTCTCCACAATTTGAATTTACAACTTAAAATCTCCTCAAACTCAACTAAACTTAGGAAAATAAATAAAATGATTAAGGGAACCCGCTCCCTTTAGTAAATGTGAAATAAGACTCATGGGTCTTATAAACTTGGATGAATGCTCCTGCAACAGACTTCCCAGGTTGAAATAATTCATGGACTCCTGTTCATGAGTCACCCAACTGCTCTTGTTGCATACTTCATCAAATTTCATCTTCCAACTGGTTGTCTGTCCTTTTTCAATTACAGGTGCATTTACAGCCTTCTCCCCTTCTCTTGGATGCCAAACCTTACTTTGTAACTTTCCATCTCTTTCATCATGCTGCTGCTCCATTTTTCCTGTCACTGTTGCTTTAGCCCTTCTAGGATTTCAAATCTTATGTTGCTACTCTGCTTTCTCCTTGCTGATGCAGATTTCCTTCATTAATTTCTCTTCTTTGTTGGTTCTCTTCTTGATTGACTTCTTCATCCACAATTTCTCAATTTTCTCTTTACACTTTGCAACCTTTCTTAAACACATGGACCTTCGTTGAACTCCACTATCAACTAACTGTTGCACATTCCCTTTTTCCATAGAAACTATGAATTTTTTGTCCAATTTTACTTCATCTCTGTCCTTTACACTCTGTTGGTTGCACTTTACAGCGTCCCCTTCATTGCTATGAAATTCAATCATTTCCTCTATATCATAAAGTTCATTTAATAACTTTTCCAGCAAATTAAATCTTCCTTCATATTCAATAAGCATGTCATTTACCCCGGATGCGGGTGCCAGAGGATCGCGGGAGGATGAGCCACATGGCTCCCATGTGATCGAGCATGCGACAAGCCATGCAGATTAATACCCCTGGCTCATCCGCCGTCAAATCGTTAATAAGGTGGGGAGGTAGTTCAGGGCATTCAATGCTGCCATGGTTGATAGGATGGCGAGGCTCGAAGGAGGCATCGAGAATTGGCATGGCATTATATACCTGGTCAGGGTCGGCTTCACGCCACTGTTCCGCGAATTTAACGGTAAGACAGGATTCTGGAAGCCGAGGGCTCAGAGGTGGGGGAAAGCCTGGTGCTGGCCGAGACGAGTGCCATCCCAGGTGGCCCTCAATCTTGGCTCTCAGCACATTGTTAAGGCCACAGTGCGCAGAGGTTCAGTCGCAGAAACTCGGAAGGCGAATTTGGAGGGAGGAAGGTGGCGGTCTGAATCTGGAGGGAGGAAGGTGGCGGTTGCGGAAAACCTTTGGCGGTGGGCGAATAAACCAGCCATGGCTCGGCTTCGCCACAGGCAGCCATGTCGGAGAGGATCAGGATGGGGCTCTACTCGAGGTTGAGGACGAGGACGTGCCGACAGGGAGCATCACCATTGTTGCTGCCAATTCTGCCATCGCCGCGCCGGGGTCGCTCCTCTGCAAGCCGAGCAGTTCGTGGAAGTCAGTGGGGCGAACTTGGAGGGGCCAGCTCTCCCAGCATTTGGGTCTGTGGTCTTCACCCTGGGGAAGATGGGAGATTCTCATGGGGTTACTGCGCATGTCTCAGTGCTCTTCACGAAAACTCCTGAAGCAGAGGGCGAGGGTTCTCCACCAGAAGAGGAAGCTCCTCCCCCAGACATACCAGATCAAGAACAATCCTTGCTTCCTCCAACAATCGAGGCCACGACCTTAGGAAAAGCAGTCAGGGAAGACCCTTCCACCTCCCAAGCAGCGAGGGCTCAAGATGCCGCCAAATGGGCAGCTATGTGGGAAGGCATTCCTGAAGGGCAAGGATGGTGTACAATCGTCGAGGAGAAGCCACCCAAGGGGGCTTAACCCTCCCCAGCACGCCCCAGACATGGCGACCCTCTCCCAACTCAAGTCCAGCATCTGTTTAATTTTGTTTTTTCATAGCTCGGGTATCATCCCGCTCTGGTCTCATGCAATCTCGGATAAATGTCCAGTCTGTAGCGTCTGTAGCGTTGGTTAATGTCTGCGTGTCGGTTCTTGGCTATCTCAGTGAGGACAGAGAAGACCGCCCCTGCGTGGGCTGGTTTTGTTTTGAACCTCAGTCATGTCATTTTAACTTTTTTGGATCAGTCTAATGCACCTGAAGGTCGCTCAGAGGTTTCCTTGTCGAATGACTCCCCTGCGTGGGAGATTTTGAAACGTTTTGGTAGAACCGTGGCATCTCTGTCGGCCATGGATTTCGTGATAATTCCAGCTACGCTGCTTGTAATTTCTTTTCTGTACATATAATAGAATTTTAGACTTTTTACCGAGAAAAAAAAATAAGCATGTCATTTACATATGACTCCTCTTTCCTGTATAAGACAAAATTTCCATCACAATTATTAGGTTTAGAATTATTATTCTTCCCATTCTCCACAGATAATAATGTCATCATGTCATTATGTTGTTTTTCTACAAAATTTATGAAATTGTCAGCAAATTTTATTTCAGCACTTTCCTCTGTATTACACAGTGTTCCTTGTTCTGTCACAAGACTATCATTCAACAAATTAATAGCTAGAATTTCTTTGAGCATATCATCATGAAGTATCCTCTCATATTCTGTACTTATACCATTGTAACAAAATGATGTTGGTTCATCTTCATATTTAACATAAACAAAACTTTGTTTTTCTAAATATTCCTCATGGTTTACAGACTCATAAAAATAGTCAATTTCAAAATTACAGATTTCTTGATCTTATGTATCTGTCAACATCATCATACATTATTTCACATTTTCCATAGTAATTCTATCTTGATCCTCTACTGAAGATGCTTCATTCTGGTTACCAACTCTCATTTACTTGTCTTCAACTTCTTGAATTATGTCAAATTCCCTGTCAATGCCATTATTCTCAAAATTATTAAATACATGCTCAAAATACTTTTCTAATCCATCCATTTCTTCCAGTAATCTCACTTCTTCATCAACATGCATAAGCACATTATCGAATTGTTGTTCATTACTTGTCAAACTTGAAAACATACACAACATATTAGTTTCAAAAATACAAGGCTCTTCATTTGAAGCCTCAGTTATTAGATCTTCATGCTTCTTTGAACTATTTTGATAGTTCACTAAGTTATTGAGGAATTCTTCCTCAACATCTCTGATTTATTTTTCATCAAAGAATATTTCTTGGACTACAACTTCCTGACTATGTTTGGCAACTTCATCATAGGTTTGTAGAGTTCCTTTCTGCTCTCCACAATTCTCTCCATCACTCAGTTTATCCAAGTAATACAATAATGTCTTTCCCTCTTCTATGACAAGACCTTGATCCTTCAAAGTTTCCCTTGACTTAACCTTTTGAGTTGAGTTCTCTATGTCAGCTTCTCTTCTCTTCACTTCACAAATATGCAATGCATTTATTTCCTTTTCTTTGTCCATTTCCCATTGGGATTCTATCCATGTTAATATTCCTTCAAACATGATCCAATAAGTCTTAAATAATAGAAAACACAACCATTCACTTGTACCTTTCAGTTTTCTCCACCAATTGAAGTCTTGAAATTCTTTATGAATCTCCTTTTGTGTTTTTCTTGTCTCGACCTCTTTCACTTTTTCATGCATAGGCTCAAATTTATTAGGTGTCATACTTGCAAATTTACATTCACACAAATAATTAATTCCAAAAATATGAGACTCCCTTGTCTATGAAGATGCTACCAACACCTTTCTCGTATGTTGATCTGTATAGATCATCTCTTCATCATTGTCTCCTTCCCCAAGGAGAGGTTCTTTCTCTGGTTCACAAATGTATTATATTCTTTCATTCTCATATTGAGGAAATCCTTGTCACAATGTGACATTGGACCGTGCTTGACCATGACTAATTTTCAAATCGACAAAATCTTTTTCAAAATGCCACATTGGACCATGCTTGACCATGTTTGATTCTCATATTGAGACAATATTTGTCACAATGCGACGTTCTACCATGGTTCACCATGATTGATATTATAAACCAAAAGGGATAATAAACCCTAGTGTTTAATACTAAAACCCTAAGGTATATAAACCCTAAGATAAATATTATAGACCCTATAATAGAATAAACATGGTTGATCATCGTTGACCATGTTTGACCATGTTTGACAATGATTGATATCATAAACCCAAGGGAATAATAAACCCTAGGGATAAATACTAAAAACCCAAAGGACTATAAACCTAACTGAATAATATTAAACCCTAAGAATATGAACCCTTAGATTAATAACTGAAGGGAATTATATTATTTACCCAAAGGATAAACATTATAAGCCCAAGGTATATAAACCATAAAATAAATATTATAAACCCTGAAATAAACATGGTTGACCATGTTTGAATTGCATATTAAGACAATCCTTGTCACAATGTGATGTTGGGCCATGGTTGACTATCCTTGATCATGATTGATTTTCATATCGAGACAATATTTGTCACAATGTGACATTCGAACATGGTTGACCATGGTTGATTTCCATATCAAGACAATATTTGTGACAATGAGACGTTCGACCATGGTTGACCATGTTTGATTTTATAATACATGATTGGCCATGGCTAACCATGACTATCCATAGTTGGCCATCGTCGTTGATCATGATGAAATTTTTTTTAATAAAGGTTGATCATGGTTGATGAAATTCAACCATGGTTAATTATGGGTGACCTTCGTTGACCATGGTTGATTGTGGTTGACCATAAAGACATAGACCATGTTCTACCATATTCAAGCATGATTAATCGTTGTTGATCATGATGAAAAAGATTTTAATAAAGGTTTATCATGGTTGATGAAATTCAACCATGGTTAATTATGGGTGACCATCGTTGACCATGGTTGATCATGGTTGACTATGGTTGACCATAAAGACATAGACCATGTTCTACCATATTCAAGCATGATTAATCATCGTTGATCATGGTTCACCGTAGAGACATTGATTAACCATTATGACCATGGTTGATGATGGTGGAGCATGCTTGACCATGGAAGATCATCATTGAACATGATTGAACACGGTTGATCATGGTAGAATATGCTTGACATTGATTGAACATGTTTGACCACATTCAACCATGGTTGACCATATTCAATTTTATTAATAATTTTTATTAATTAATTAATAAATAAATAATTCATTTAAGATCATTTATTTATAATAATTAATACTAATACTAATAGCAATGTTAATATA
>APFE030950380.1:43701-59080 GCA_000404065.3 Pinus taeda | reverse complement strand
TATAAATTCAATAAATAAATTAATAATCCCCAATATTTGTCGGCAATGCTCCTGGATGCAGGTGATAGTTAACGTTTTCAAGCCGACGGGACAGGGGTCTCGTGAAGACCACGCGCCCATCACGCGCAAAGCTCAATTGGGCTGCGAAGGAGACGGTTATCCCAGGACGATGGCTTTAATAGCCACAGGATGGCAGGCCGAAAGCATTAACACATCGGCCTCTCCTGGCTGCGCCTCCCCTCTCGGCTCTGTGATGGATTTGACTGCAGCTTTTATGGCGGACGACCACCAAGGTAGAGCTGAAAGCTCTATATACAGTGGCCCTATCCGCGCTCTTGGCCTCCTGCATTCTGAATTCTACGTTCCTGCTCGCATGCAATCCGACCTCTGGGTAATCCGAATCTAGTTCCTGGTTCATGCAAGCCCAGCCCTGTTCTGTCACAGCTCGAACCTGTTTGTTCGGCTGAATTACTCTCTGAATCTCCTCGCCAGCATGGTTCGTGAGCGCCAACGGCTGCTGAGTCGCAGGGGCTCCAGCAGAGGGGGAACCTCACGACGCCCTGCTGCGGAGGATTCTCGCCCTCCCTGTCACTGCCCGCACTGCCATTGCTTCTGTCACTGCCCCAGCTCAGCCAACCCCCATCCTTCTCGACCTACCCAGCTCCTGGAAACCAGCTCCTCTGGCACCTCTGGTGCACGCTTCTTTGGCTCGGCCATCTTCTCTTTCGATAGCTGTCTGACCAGGCCGCGTATCAATGCTCATATCTCTGTTCTATTTATTGACGAACCGAAGGAGGAAGGAGGCACCAGCTCTCCGCCTGTTCCAGTTCCCCCGCAAGAAGAAAGCCATGAGGCCAACGCGACACAGGAAGACAAGGGAAAGTCAGTTGAGGCTCCGACCCCTCACAAGGATGGCAGCGAATTCCCACCTGCAGAGGCTGAGGAAGCTACAACAACGGAGCTGGAGGAGGACTACTACAGGCCCTGCCCGATAGTGGAGGAGGAGCCAGAAGAATAGCACGCGGCTCCAGTTCGGGAATTGACGTCCAGGTGTTGGCTTCTCTGCTCAGGTTCCCTCGTCCACTTGTCATTTTCTGTTTTTGTGGTGTTCTATCAAGGTTGGTTAAGTCGTCGACGTGTCTTGGTGTCAACGTTTTGGGGTCGACGTGTCTTTGGGTCAATGTGTTGGGGTTCTTTTGGGTATGAGAAACTTAGCCTCCGCGGCGCTCCCATGCGTGGGATTGATGTTTACTGTTCTGGTTTTGGATCCTCCCCTGCGAGGGATTGGTGGTCGTTGTTCTGATTTCTGGTTCTCCCCTGCGTGGGAACTTCTGTGGTCCTCCCCTGCGTGGGAATTTTTGAGTCCTCTTCGTAAGCATGGCCAAAGGGTTGAGCCTGTCTGCCAGTATCTCTGGCAGCAGGCTCCGGATGTAAAGCCTGACTGTAACTGTATTTTCATCTTTTGTACATAATAGAATAGCCTAATTCAGAGAAAAAATAAATAAAAATTTAAAAAAAAAAATTAAAAAAAAAAAAATAAATAAATAAAATAAATTAAAATTAATATATATATATATTATATATATATATATTTGTCGGCAATGCATTTCTTACATCCATTTATTAAAATGAAGAATAAGACCAATTTTCCACTAATCTTTCATATCCTGAAGATGAACCATCATTGCTAGTTTGAAACGTCGATCTAAACAAACCTAATGCGATGAATTTGGAAAATAATATACATAATTAAATATTGTTTTGTTATTTATTTGTAATTAAATTGAGATAAATCTTAATTTTTGATTTGTGAATATTATTTTGAATATTTTAGCTTAATTTATGGAGATACAATTTTTACTATCCATTTTTTTTGTAAGCTTTGGTAGGACTCTCTGATTTACATGTCTATTACATACCCCACTATAGGGGAAAGGTAGCCCAAGATTTGAACCCAAGACTTCCGGTTCGGTGAGACTTCATTTCCACGGCCACTATCACTTGAGCTACTCCATGCGGACAATTTTTACTATCCATTTAATAATTACTAAAAAATGAATTAAGATTGTGAAATATGTATGGATGTAGTAATAATTATTATTATTATTTAATATGGTGGTAAAAAATCCTTGATGTGAAAAAATTATTCATATGTTAATTTTTCAATTTTATATACATGTAGAGTATATTTATGTTCATTAGAAAATTCAACCATTAATTTTAATGTACAAAATGTGTAATCTAGTTGACCCTAGATATGGGGATTTTAGCTAATATAATGAAAGAGTGTGTCTTAATAACGAGATATTCAATAGGAGTTATATATATGGATATATATTCCTATCATGACATCCTCATAAAATTCAATCTCTCGGAACCATGGAGTCAGCATAGGGACGTAATAGGAAAATAAATCGGTTCGCCGCTTCTGTAACTTTGTTTTCGTCGAAGCGCAGTAAAACCTTTTTTTGGCACTTGTCGCTTCATTCTCTGGTATCTATATGTTACGCATAAAATGCTTTTTAATAGACAAGCATGTGCAATGATGTTGTTATATACATTGTATGGCTTAAGTCATAGCTTAAGTTTTTAATTGTTTTCTTATTCTCTATAAAATTGAGTTCTTGTTGACTCTCCTTTACATTTTTTGTAAAAGGGTTTACCTACAAGAGTCTAGTTATGGTAGAAATATTGTTGGTTCATCCAAAAAAAACAAATCCTTTCCACAAATTGAAGCCTAGGTTAAATTTTAACTAAAAGGCCTATTTTCCCACACTTTTTCGGGCCTAAAATTTGATTTTACAATTCCTAACATTTTGATACTGCAATATTAACAACTTTAAACTGCTATTTTAGAATTTAAATTGATGCCTAAAGGTTTTTATTAATTCTAAATGTTAAAATCCTAGTAACTTTAACTTGCTATTTAGAATTTAGACTTTTTATTCTAAATGTTAAGTTGCAATCTGAACAACATATTCATCGGAAAATTTTATTAGAAAATTTCTAATAAAAGGACTCGTTTTAGTTAACAGGAAAACAACACCATGTTTTATTTGAGAAAGATGCTATAGCAAATTACCTTTAGAACATAGTTCATTAGTAGGTTGGCTTTTTGGCTCTCCAGTGTAGTGGCCTACACAAGAAATAGTCAACCATTCTCACTAAATTCATTGAAATACATTTAAATTTTAATTCAACCTTAAATGGATTTCAGAGCAATTACATGTGTTGTACCTTCAAAAGGACATCTATATTGCAATCTGGTTTGATTCCCTGGTCCTTTTCCCTCCTCAATAGTTGAGTTAATGCATCTAAAGAAGAGAAAGATGGTGAATTATTCGAATTGTAGACTTCAAAATCCATAGCATTAGATTTAAAAAGATCCGGAAATATAAAAGGCATGCATACCATATCTCGACTCGACTCCTTAGCACCATGCTCAAAAGTCTAAGGTTTTTCTCACAGTTATTTCCCCAATGTGAAAATTATCTTGACTGATATAAGCGGATGTTCTATGTGGCACAAATTCATCCATGGTATGTCCATTGTAGTTTACTCCACGTATAACTTGCACCCGGACAATATAATTAGGTGATTTCAAAGCATTTATTGGTTTTTGCTTCTCTGGATCTTTTATTGCACTTAAAGAAATGGTCTACATTTTATTGCCAATAAAGGAAAGAGAAGTGTAAAATATAAATAAATAAGAGTGACATCTATAACAATTCGCCAAAAAATATTAGAGAACATAATATAAACCATAATAGATCTAAATTGGTATAAGTTAAATTCATACAATTCTTAAGTAAGTGTGATCTTAATCCATTTTAACATTCTTATTTTTTTTTATGCTATGAAGACTGTGTTATTTTTTATTATGCTACAAAGGTGGGACCATCACAGGGATTTGAACCAGTGACTTGTCAGACATATTACAGTGATTTGAGTCACTGACATATCACCCATGTATATTAGTGTGATCTTAATCTATATTAATTGTGTTAATTTTTTTAATGCTATATAGGTAAGGCCATCATAGGGATTTAAACAGATGACATATCAAACTTGTCACAAGGATTTGAACTAGTGACGTATCGCCCTTGTGTGCCCATCTCAACTTCACTAAGATTCCAAAAGAGAGGACAAAGGAAAGCAAGGAAAATTTGACAATTTGTGGACATGACCTTATATCATCGATGCTTTCAGAGGACACAATGCATTTTTTCTCAAACATCTAGATGGAATAGAAATACCTGCTGGACCTGTGAATGGCAAAATGTTGAAGCATTATTTCTCTTAGCAATGGAAGTTTTCTAGCATCAAACCATTGTAAATATCATTGTTTTTATTATTTTGATTAGGTGACCTATTGACAGAAGTTGAAGCCTGCAGAGAAGGCCCTAAGCTTCAATTGATATGTTACCATAAGTACTTCAACAAAATAAATCAGGTGTAGATATTGCTGAAAAGGAACACTTAAGGCTACTTATCAAATGTTCAGGGCACCTCACATGGAGAGTGCCATCCCCAGTTGGAGCCACTGTTAGAGTCCTATAATTTATAAGATCTCAACGTGATAGAGTATTTTATCTCAGAAATCTCATATTGTAAATATTTGTCAATCTGCAAATTATTTCCAAATAAAATAAAAATGAAAAGAGGGTTAAAAAAAAAAAAAAAGACTGAAGCCCATTAAAAAAAAAAAAAAACAAAACAAAACAAAACAAAAAACAAAAACAAAAAATAATAATACTGAAAGTGTTGCAAATCTAAATGCCACTATTGTTAGATAGTTTTCTTATGATTGATAAATAAAGGTTGTGAGCATCTTGTTTAAAATGCCACAATGACTAGTTATTTGTTTAATCAGAAAGTATAATCATGGTTAAACATGTTTAAATTTATGTAAAATAGACTAGAGAATAAAAATTTCTAAACAGTTTAATCTTGGCAAATCAGTAGTTAGGTAGAAAATGACATTGATTCAACTGTTTAATCTAAATCAATAGGAAAAATAAGTGATAGGATTTAAGTAGTTTTTCATTTTTCATAAAAGAAAATAATATGGGTTTGCTAGTTTAAATGCACCCCCTTTAGAAAAATAAAAATGTTAGCTTAGTTAAAGGGTAGGCAGAAATAGTTGGTTTCATAAATATTTTATGTGCATTTTACCCTAAGTTTCAACGACATTGTAAAAAGAAGAATGCAGGATGGGATAAAGTATTTTTGATATGTTTTATATCACAAATATTATCTTAAGTTTCAAAAGTAATGTCAAAGGCGCATATGGAAAAAAGGTGTTTTGTTGTTTATGGTTAAAGTGGTCCCCAATCAAAACATCAGGATTCTCCACTGATCAAGATCAACGGCACTCATTCATTTTCGCCCCCCCTCCATCCTACCTTTATCACCCGGGGGGGTCTAAAAAAGTAGTTTTCTCCGTCGGGCCCCATCCATACGTGTTACCTTCCCCTCATTTCGCACCCCCCCAACCGATACCGCTTACCACCTTCTACCCCCCCGAAAACTATCTTCCCCTCATCTGCTTTACTGTATCCCTACCCTGACACATCCGCCACTTATGTCACGCCACATTTCATAATCGTTGCCCAATTAAATGCTTTCCCAGCAGAATTATTTTTGGGCATTCAATTTGCCTTCCCAGGGAACCGTTTGACTCCAATGGTACCATGCCAACCTCCAATGAAAATTTACATCCTTGCTTAAAAACCTTGAATTGCATTCCTTATCCCTTTTACTAGTTTATTCTCCATAATTCCCAGGTTCTCTCTGCAAAGCGACATTTCAAAAGATTTGCTAAAGCAGTTAAAATTGTTAGCATTTTGTTACCCCTCTCCCGACGGCTCATAACCTCAAATTTTATTCCCGGTAAGCTTTTCTTTTCATTATTGTTAATTGTTTGTCGATCTAATCATGCCTCCAAAGAGAAAGAACCAAGAAAACCCTGTTAATCCACTAATCCCTCCATCCATAGATTTAGATCATATTCCTTTAGCTGATATGGATTATAGGATCAATGAAACACATTGCAACTGTGAATTTTTGGAACTCCACTGTTGGATGGAAGACAAACATGCTGACAAAATAGATGAAATTGGACTCTAGAAGTCCAATATTCCTCATTATATTTTCCCTCTAACCTTCCATGCCCCTGAATTCACCAGGAAATGCCAAGCCTACTATATTCCCAGCCAAAGAGCCATTATGACCCCGTCTAGTGAGATCTTTTTTACAATTACTGCCCACTCTATAAACCAGATGATGCTAGCTCCCCCTGTGGAAAACAGTGCCCCATTCTCCTTAGAAGCCCTCACCCAATTGCCAAATAATAACCCTCCATAACCTTCCTCAATCTTCCCTAATCAAGATAAATAGATTATATACATACTTTCGTACCTTTTGGGATATTATTATGATCAATGGGTAGATGAGCCCATTCTAGGCTTCCTTTCCATTTTTTCCACAGATAGCAAACCATCTGTTTTGTTTAATTTCAGTCAATTCTTGGTTGATAACATTCATGAGCAGTTTCTTAAATTTCCAACAGAACAAGTGTTTACATACACTTCAATTTTATTCTATATGTTTCTATATTATCAAGAAGACAGGTTCATTTTTGTTATGCAACAACTAGATGAAGAGGGAAACCAGTAGGTTGTAATATTTTGAACTTCATTAGTCACGAAAGAGAAGCAAGAATTCTCTTACAAACAGTACATTGAAATTTTTTTTCACCCAGCTATGAATATCCTAAACAACTCATCACAGCCCAGGATCAATGAAGACATCAAAAGGATTTTATATTTGACAGATCAAGCAAGGATTAGAGACTGGTATTTATACCAGAACTATATAGAAATTAGAGTTAATGGATGCGAGTTAGCACCGTATAAACTCCCAAAATACCTCCCCATAGGGATTTTTTCCTTGGAATACATCAAACAAATGTTAAATTCATATGATATTCATTTTGTGGTGGCAAAAAAGAAGTCGCAGTTTCGGACAAAGATACAAGTGGGCCCTTTCATATGCAGCACCAGGTCAATAGGAGAAGAGGCAGACAAAATTCTTAAGGAAATGAAATTCAGCCCGAGTTTCACATGGTCTTATGACCCTTGGGGTATCATTTCCAAGGTGAGATTAGAAAATAAAACTACTCCATATATCCATACCTCAAGGCCTGAGATAGAGAAATATGTGAACCAATTGGAATGGGCAGAGAATACATTACAAGAAGCTGAATAACAACTGTTTTCTACATCAACTTTACAATCTCCCACTCCTCAAGAGAAAACAAGTAAGAGACAGAGAGAGGAAGGATCATCATCAACAATAGATAGTGAGGCCAAGGAGTTCAGGATCTGTTACAGGAAAAGAGCAAAGATGACTCTTAGGACAGATGTAGAAAAGGAGACAGAAGATCATGTTGCCATTATAATTGGAGAATCACCACTTTCAAGCAGCAATTTTGTTACATCTCATACTGGACCTTCAATATCACATGGTCAAAAAGAAACAGAATTATCTTCCCAATATGTCCAGGGAGAAAAGGAAAAGAGTGTTTTTGGTAGGTACCAAGATGTCAAACTTAAGAATGAAATTCTTAAGAAAAACACCTATAATTAGTTCTGGAAGTATAATTCCAGTTCACATAGCATATTATTATCAGTTTTTGACACATAGTAGTGAAAATGTGGATGGCCTTCCTTGAGGCCCAAATTCCGCATCCAAAGACACCAGCAGACTACAAGAGCACATCATTTGAATTCAACACCAAAGATATCCATCCCATTGATCAAATGGATATGCATAAATAGACTAGTGAGATGGTTTCCTCTACATTAACTAATACTGCCATGTCACTGTCAAAGCTGCAGGTTTCATATGCAAAGATTCAGTCCCAGTGGAAAATGGAAAAGGTATCTTCTTTAGCAAAGGACAATAGGATTAAATATTTGGAAGATTTGGTAGTCAAGATAGGATATGATCCTAAAGATATAAATGATTTAGAGGAGATCATCAAGAAGAAAAATCTGGACATTGCAGCATTGAGAAAGTAGTTGAAACTGCCAGCTACAGAGGACCCCTTGACTAAAGATATTGAAGAAAATGAGACACAGAAGGTTGACATGATGAAGCTAATCATAGAGAAGAATATTCAGATCAGACGGATGGAGGCAAAAATGGAGAAAATGATCAAAGAGAAAGAACAGAGTCAAAGGATGGCTATGGTCCCCCTGGATGCTATACCCATTACTCAGCTCCCAGCTATAGGAACAAAAACAACAACAACTTCTTCGACTCAAACTACAAGTTCTGAACTGGTGACAAAGACACTGGAAAATATGTCAATCCGGTCAGAAGAAATTAAGACATTGCAGGGGCATCTCAAATCTCTGCAAGAACAAAAAACCAGAACTGAAGCTTCTCATATGGCTGAAGTACAGAAATCACAAAGGCTTCTAGAAAGATTACAGAAGGTGGAGAAGGATACATCAATTGGTCTGACCTTGTCCCAAGCCAAGGAAACTATTTGGATGGGTATTCTGGATTCCACGAACGAGATTTGGCCATGTATCCAAATTATTTTTGAACAGAAAGAACTGATACAAAAGGCCACTGAAACCATTGTTCAAGAAAGGGAAAAGCTGGTAGACATGCTTACAGAAGCCTCCAATATCATCAAATTCCTTAATTCAAAGACTAAATATGAACTTGAAGAATTAGAAATTAGTGACAAGACTGCCACCATCTTAGAAGTCAAGAAGGTTTTGATTAAAAGAAATCTCATTGATCAATTGGAGGAAAGGTGTGAAACACTAGAGCTAGGAGTGAACAAGTTTTTCAACCAGATTGAAGATTTAATTTAGAAAGGATTGCCCAACATATATGCAGTCAACTATGAATAAAGTAATATATCTTGTTTGTGTTCAACTAATAAAAATACAATATTTTTATAATTTCATTAGTAACTTGAATATAAATAAGTATTCATTTCTTTTCTCTTTTTTTGGGTAGCTAGACCAATAAAATTTTGAACCAACAACCTTCACACAAAAAGTGCCTTAATAGTACACTTTATTACCAACTAATCTATGCCCCATGGGCTCCATTACTTTTGTTATTGCAAACTAATTAAATAGATTTTTTTTTTCAAATTTCTAGGACCAATTGATATTCAAAATTAAATTTTTGTTATTATTCTTATTCACATGTGGTAAAATTAACAATGTTTTACATTTCATGCTCTCACTCAAAACGTAAATCTAAATTTACTTTAATCCAACTTGTATTTTTTCCTCGAATGGGTTCGCTGTAGAGGTAAAAGGCATGGGGGGGGCAGGGGGTTTCCACTATCCCACCTGACCTATTTACTGGGGAACATGTCATGATGCCCCTAGGAATGTTCAATTTTGCAAAGGGCCTGTAGGACCATATTATTAAGTATGGCACTATAGGGAAGATATGTTATCGAGCCGGAAAATGTGGCATGTTAATTGCGTAGAATTCGAGCTGGAGACTCGTGTGAAAGAAGGTGATATCAAGTCACCCCTCATGGAAATCAACCTGGAAATTTTCCTCACAACTATTTTGAAGGTGAATCACCTGCAAAGTGCATTATGGGCAACAAAGGAAAAGTATGGTGTAGTTTTTGGGAGGTGGTGCAGTCATTTGACTTGTGTAACAATCATTTTCATCATAGTTCTACCTTACCAAACGAGACTTCAACAACATGTGGTTTTTTTTCCCTTCATGCTCTGAAAAGCGTCTAGGCTTTGGTAACTTTCATCTAACTCTCAGAATTATGCTTGGATAGTTATATTCTTTTAACATGTGGGGATTTCGGCGCTTTTGTCATCTTGGGGCTTGAGGTCATGTTGTTTCCTGGCTTGTCCCTATGTCTTTGGATGCTCCAACAATATTTTATCTATTATGTGCTTGCTGGTATAAGCTTATGTCCTTGGAACTGACCCAATTCTCATGGATATAAGACTTAATTGTCCTTCGTGTTGTTAAACCTTGATTCCTTGTCATTGTCTCATAGGTGCAGTATTTATTTTCTCCATGGAATTCTAGCAACCCTTTTTTTTTTCCTTCAGCTAGTGTTTTTGTGGGAATGGATATCTATGGTCCTCTTCCCCCTCTTTTGTAATGCATTTTCTAGGTTCCCTCCTAAGTAGACCCATTCTTGATGACAATTCTTTGGATAATACTTATATTAGATGACACCCCTCTTGTACTCTGAAGCTTCCTGTTTTTTCCAAACTCTGCTCTAGTTTATCAACCCTTCTCTTCTTACCACCATGCCTCGTTAGTGGGTGCAGGTTCGAAGGGGGGATGCATATTACAAGGAATGCACCCACAAGTGGAATACATGCACGCACCACTAGCTGGAGGATTTTTGTATGCACTATTGTGACCTTATGCCAAACCTATCCAGAAAGAAATTGCTCGGGTTGAGGGGGACACTTCCACGCACATAATTTCCCTCTTAGATACGGAGATCCTTATGGAATGGGTAGATTGGATTCGGAACACAGGGCACACAAGGGGTTAGTTCAACCAGTATATGCAAATTGTTGACCTTTATTGGTAGATTAAATTCTTACTAGGGCATATTCTTATGGACCAACATGAGCATCGAAAGGATGTTCTTCATTCCTAGTGGATATTGGTGGACACCAAGCTGAAGAGAAACACTACTTTTCATCCAAAAACCTATCTAGAGGCAGAGGTAGTCAATAGCACAATGGTACATTTTCTCTGAGGATACTGCAGTAAGAATCTTAAGCTTTGGGATGAAGAACTACATTATGTGCAACATGCCTATAACCAAGCATTACATTCTTCTACACAAATCTCTCCATTCGAAACTTATTTTGGGTACCTACCAAAGTCTCCATTGGATTTGACTTTTAGGAAAAAAAATTGATTCTGATGAGTATAGAGATGAAGATAAAGCCTAAATATTTATTTGAAAGATCTAATTGGTGCATCAAATAGTACAAGAATAGTTGGAGAAACACCAAGCCCACTACAAGGCTCGACATGATAAGCATTATATGGATCATCACTTCCAAGTTAGTGATCAAGTTTGGTTGCATATCAGCAAATGCAGGTTAACAGGGTGTTGTGCTCTACAAACAACCCCCCATTTCATATTATTTTTTTTCATAAAACATTAAAATGTGAAATGGGTCCCTTTAAAATAAAGTTGATATCAATACTTTTATTTAACAAAAGGTCCGATAATCAAATGAGCGCTTTATAAAACCCTTTTAAAACAATACTCATTTAAAGAAATAAAGCGAATCTTGGTCATTGCGATAAAGCGATCGCAAGATCACATATCGCAATGACATGAGGGACAGATAAAGTGACACAAGGCTTTCCGCCGATGCGATATCGCATTCGGCGATCGACGATATCCAATGCACAACCAAAAGTGCCCCATTCCATTTACCCCGATGCGATGCGTAATCGGTGTTCGGCGATCGGCGGGTTACCTTTGCCTAAGTCTCAATGCACATGAAGCTTTTCGTCGATGCGATATCGCATTCGGCGATCGGCGGTACCCGATGCATATCGTTAAGACGGACTTATCATCTCCCCGATGCGATACGATAAGGCACAGTTCTCAATAAAAAGTCGTTAAAGTGATTGGAAAGCTCGATTTATTTATATTTAAGGCATAATCACTTCCGCTTAGCCGCCAATACATCCATTGCATGCTTAAGGAGATTTCTCGACCGAATAATGATATAATGGGCATTTATAGGGTGGCAGGTTTTATACGGCCAATTAATGAATCCATGTCTTAAAATCTTTCCATAGATTATCCCCGCGCCCGTTTTAAAAGTTGAATATATTGCTGCGCATCTATTCATTTGTTATCATTTACAAGTTTTCATCGCTATCTCTCTGTGTTACGCACAATTGCCTCTCTGTGCAGAATTCATTCATAGATAGTAGTTTGAGCATGATGGGTAAGAAGTCTAAGAAGACTGCGGGTGCTTCCAATCCATCAGTCGCAGGACAAGCTGCTGCAAATAAGAAGAAAGGCCTAATATCTGATACTACATGCACAGGCCTCACCAGAGTAACTTGGCAAGGCACTTATGACTTAATTGAGGCCGAGAAACCAAAGAAGACGGTAACAGAAGCTACCACGGATTCATTACGGAAGTCTGATTGCACTCTCAAAGATTTGGTTGATTCTTTCCTTCACAGGATAGCAGCCAGGGAGCAAATTCTCCCATACACAGACGTTGTGCGATGGGCGATTGAAGAAATCCCCATCATGGACAGAGCTTTTAGCACAAGAGATGGGAGGATTTTCGGATCGTTTAAGGCAGATGACTTAAGGCAAATGTATCATCTGCCCGAGCCAGAGAAGATATACAACAGTGCCTTCCTGGAGAAGTTTGCGAGCGAAAATGAGATTGAATCCGAACCTATCAAGGATTGGAGACAAAATCCGAACAAGCACAAACACGAATCTTCCGGTAAGTACTCAGTCGATTCTTTGGCTTCTCCTTATTTCTATGCGGGTATAATGATGTGTAGGTTATGGGGTTTACACGACTCTACTAGTTTTACCATTGAAATGGTTCCTCTTATGGAGGCAGCAGTAAACAGTATAATTATGGACTGGGCTACTATCCTTTCGGATAAACTAGCAGTAGCTGTTCGTGACTTTAGAAATAAGACTGTGGTCACTGAAAGGAAAATCCCCCCATTCTACTATAGTGCATATATCCTAGATACGTTATGTTTCAATTCCGAATTCCCTGTTCTTGGTTGGAGGTGGACTGCATATGACCCCTCGCCCATTCATATATATCACCAAAAGTTGTGGAAGTCGTCTTATAAAAACCACCTGTATCAGATCTGTAATGGCTTTATGGTTCCCATTTATTATTCCATTTTTGATAAACCCATTTCAAAGATTTCCTACCAAGCTTCCTTTGATTTACCAGCAGTGGCTATTTGGTTCGGAGAAGAACATTTTACCTATATCAGAGTTTACGGCAGCCAAGCCAACCCACATGTTCTCCCTTTATATGTTCCAGATAAATTGCTAGCAAGAGAAATTGCATATCAGATTACGGCTGAGAGTACTACACAGACTCTCAAAAAGGAAAAGAAAAGAGGCTGGCCCACTTTTTCCTTAAGGTGTGGTGTCTTTACCCTGCATGATCTCAAACATGCGGAAAAGGAAGCCACAAAGATTCAATCCTTGGCTCTGGCTACAATCCCGAACAGGGCATTTGATCCAAAGCTAGTTGCCCATGCCGCGTTAGAACACGCCAAATTAACAACGTTTGAACATCAAGAAGATATGTTCGATGATCTTTTCACTTCAATTGAAACAATTGGTCAAGCTAAAGAACTCGCTAAGATGAAATACAATGATGAAGGGTTAACTAAGTTTAATAAACTTAGAGAGCAGAGGTTGCAAACTCTGCCTCTAGATTTATTAACGACAACCCCAGCGACATCATCAAACGAGCCTGGTCAGTAACAGACAAAGGAACCTCCTGCTTTAACAAAAGATCATAATAAGGAGCGGGAGGAACAACAGAGGAAAGAACAAGAGGAAAAGCAGAGGAAGGAGCAGGAAGAACGGCTAAAGAAAGAGCACGAAGATAAACAGCAGAAGGAACAGGCAGAGCAGCAGAAGAAAAAACAAGAAAAAGTACAGAAGGAGCCTCCAACTGAGAAAAGGCAACAGACCACCACTGACGCCAATATAGATACTACCACATACCCCAAATTGCTCCAGGAATGGTAGCAGTTTGATTCTATCATCAGTGGAGGAAAAGGCTCAAAAGATACAGGCACTTCTAAGACCAGCGATATGCGAGATGATATTTCATCTCAGGTTCTAAGTGGAACCAGCGGCCCACCTAAATCTAAAGACATTGAGATAATTCCGAAAGATCCCAGCGATCAAATCATTTTACAGGTAGAAGATATTCCTCCATTGGATGTTTTCTATAGCCCGAGGCATAGAGCAGTGGTAAAGCGATCAAGGAAAAGACGAAGGATTGATCAACCTTCTATCTTTCCAAAGCAAACGGTCACGGGTAATGTAGTATGGAAGGAGAAATTGGACCCCTCTGATGATCTAACTAAATTGTCACAGTATGCTGGAGCCTATTCGGCAGCAACAATTGACAAAGCATCGGAGGTAAGCCTCTTATTAAAGAATAAGGACCAAGAAATCTCCACATTACAGACAGAATTGGCCGAGACAAAGCAGAGGGCAGCACAAGCAGAGGAGCAGTTAGCGACACAACAGCAGAAGGCAGCGCAAGCAGAAGAGCAGTTGTTGGCACAACAGCAAATGAATAATCAATTGACCCAGCAATTGGAAGTGGAGAAGCAAAGGATCGACCAAAATGCGATCCAGAAACAGAATGAATTAATGGAGGCATTGGAAAAATTGAAAACAGCGAACGAGAAAATGGTGAAAACCAAGGATGAGCAAATCGCTCAAATGACATCGCAGCTAGAAAAGATAAAAGGAGCTTCGCAGGTGACAGAGTTCAGAAAAGAAGCATCATTGATAAACAATGCGTTAATATCTCAAATTAGACTCTTATGTCAACAGATCGCTCAAGCGAAGCCACTGTGCGAATTAACTACATCCATAAATGAGCAGGTAGAGAAAGCTAGGGATGATTTAAACCAAGCCGATGAGGCTATTACTGCACATCTTGAATGGCAAGATTCGAATTCGGGAAAAACAGCTAATTTGCCCAGGATACTTGAAGTTCATAAAGATATACTTTTCACAGAATGGCACACTCAGGTGTTGAAGGCAGAGAGAGCAGATTCAAGATGTAGATCAGCTTGTAGCAATTTAGTTGATTTAGTTAACAACACTCTCTACTTAGCAAATATGATTTCCCAGTGTACGCCAGGAAAGATTACAACAACAAATGAATTGGAGCAATCATGTCATCCTGAGTTAGAAGAAAGAGGAAGATTAATCGTCGGGATTAATTGTTTAAACATGGAAGCGTATTGGCACTTCCTAGTTAAACCACATACACAAAGAGTCGCCCTGAAGTGTTTAACAGATGCCATCGAGTGTATGATTCCCGACATTCAAGATGCCACCTATGCTGCCCAGCTTAGCTCGCGCCTCAACAAACCTTCGGAAATTGAGCCAATGCTTGCAATTAATCAACTCAGATTCAAAGGAAAGCAGCCGACTCAATGAGTCACCCTCCAGCTCGCCAGATCGCTAGCCAAAATAGGAACAAAAGTTATTGATATCAGTTTAGTAGCATTTCTGTTTAATAGATATTTAGATTAGTATTGTATTTATAGACCCTTTCATGTT
>APFE030950380.1:0-17867 GCA_000404065.3 Pinus taeda | reverse complement strand
AGCACTCATTGCATCGGGTGATGCTCACAGGGGTGAAGAAGTGGGATTGAAACTAGTGAAATGTGGAGAACGAATCACATAGCATCAATCATCACTTCCGGGGCTTGCACCCGGTAACCAGGACTTCCCAGGAGGTCACCCATCCCAGAACTCCTCTGGCTCAAGCGCGCTTAACTGTGGAGTTTTTCCACAATCAAGCCCACTTAGCTTGCTACCCCATTTGCAAAACCTTAGCAAGTATTGTGCCTCATGAACCATTCAAGTTAGAGATCCCTTGACTCTTTTTGAATTTAAGTATGGGGGATTACGCAGTGCATTATATTAGATATCATTTTGGGATTCAACTGCGTTAAGTAAGTCATTCAAACGTATGACCATTTCCATGAGAGGTAGTCGTGACTGACTAATTTCTCATGATTTTTGAATAGTTCACTTAGCACTCATTGCATCGGGTGATGCTCACAGGGGTGAAGAAGTGGGATTGAAACCAGTGAAATGTGGAGAACGAATCACATAGCATCAATCATCACTTCCGGGGCTTGCACCCGGTAACCAGGACTTCCAGGAGGTCACCCATCCCAGAGCTCCTCTGGCTCAAGCGCGCTTAACTGTGGAGTTTTTCCACAATCAAGCCCACTTAGCTTGCTACCCCATTTGCAAAACCTTAGCAAGTATTGTGCCTCATGAACCATTCAAGTAGAGATCCCTTGACTCTTTTTGAATTTAAGTATGGGGGATTACGCAGTGCATTATATTAGATATCATTTTGGGATTCAACTGCGTTAAGTAAGTCATTCAAACGTATGACCATTTCCATGAGAGGTAGTCGTAACTGACTAATTTCTCATGATTTTTGAATAGTTCACTTAGCACTCATTCAATCGGGTGATGCTCACAGGGGTGAAGAAGTGGGATTGAAACTAGTGAAATGTGGAGAACGAATCACATAGCATCAATCATCACTTCCGGGGCTTGCACCCGGTAACCAGGACTTCCCAGAGGTCACCCATCCCAGAACTCCTCTGGCTCAAGCGCGCTTAACTGTGGAGTTTTTCCACAATCAAGCCCACTTAGCTTGCTACCCCATTTGCAAAACCTTAGCAAGTATTGTGCCTCATTAACCATTCAAGTAGAGATCCCTTGACTCTTTTTGAATTTAAGTATGGGGGATTACGCAGTGCATTATATTAGATATCATTTTGGGATTCAACTGCGTTAAGTAAGTCATTCAAACGTATGACCATTTCCATGAGAGGTAGTCGTAACTGACTAATTTCTCATGATTTTTGAATAGTTCACTTAGCACTCATTGCATCGGGTGATGCTCACAGGGGTGAAGAAGTGGGATTGAAACTATTGAAATGTGGAGAACGAATCACATAGCATCAATCATCACTTCCGGGGCTTGCACCCGGTAACCAGGACTTCCCAGGAGGTCACCCATCCCATAACTCCTCTGGCTCAAGCGCGCTTAACTGTGGAGTTTTTCCCACAATCAAGCCCACTTAGCTTGCTACCCCATTTGCAAAACCTTAGCAAGTATTGTGCCTCATGAACCATTCGGGCTAGATGCATAAACATGTTACGAGAATATGGTACACTTAAAGTTGAGGTCTACATACTCCACTTCATTCTATTCTTCAAACATTTCAGAGACAGCTTTATTTTTCAAATTAAGCAAACATATCATTACACAATTAGGGCTCCACGTAAAATTTGCTTGTCCAAAATGTACTTTAAAAACAAGAAATAGGTAAAAACAATTTCATTACCATTATTCAATCAAAAGATGCAACTATGAAACAGACTGTCCTCTTTTAAAATTAATTTTGACTAATGAATATAGTTTAGCTAACCTTTTCTAGATGATTGTCGAAATGAAGAAGACATGTTTAGTTAAAAACTTTGGAAATCATGCTCAACGAAGGCATAATTCAATTACCAATTGTGTTAAATTTAATTTCAGATATAAGTCAAAGCACAAAACTTTCAGAAGCGCATTTAACATAAAAAAATATTTAATGGTTTGGCCTAACGAAAACACATAAGTTAAAAAAACATGTAAAAGATACATCCCAGCATCATAGCTCCATGAAATAATTGTGCAGATTCAATGCTTCCTCGACATCTTTTTGTATCTTGTGGATAACCGTGTTTTGTACATTAAGAAACCCTTCCTCAATGGATTTTTGTATCTCGTTGATAAATCTTTGATCATCATCATTGTATGTGCAACCCTTTGCTATCTTGCACCTATACTGAAGCATTTATTTAGATACTTTTTCCTTTACACCTATAATGAAGCATTTATTTAGATTATTTTCCATTTACATCTATACTGAAGCATTTATTTACATGAATATTTATGTTTAATGCAGACCTAATGGTACAGAAACCAAAACCCCAAGTAGTGGAGGATATATAGTTCACGTAGGGGATGATGTTGAAGGTTGAGAATTATCGGTCTTGAGGCAAATAATCATTGTATACTCCTCAAACTGACTATTTCAAGAGGCCCGAGGTCAATGATGGTGATGCCATAGCTCACAAGAAGGCTGTCTCTTGGATTTTGAAGGCGAAAATGCTACCCATCCATCCAAAATTTGAATGCCCAAGGGCAAAAGGAAAAATCTAAACGTGGAATGCTTTGAACCTCTGTTAATGAATGTAGGTTCATGCAAGATCCCAATTACACATGTTTTTTATGAAAGACAATGTCATTGATAATAGTGGAATGAGATACTCATATAGGTACCCTCTCTGGGATTCGAAACATCAATGCCATATAAAAATACTTCTAGGAACTATTCAGCAGAGAAGGTGCAGAGTTGAGAGATCGATGAGTTGTGGCATAGAAGATCAGGTCACTTGCACCATGGAGATTTGAAGATCATGCAAAAAAATTCTATAGGACTTCCTAAGGGTACACTAGAGCATAAAGACGCGTGTAAAGGGTCTATATTGGGGAAGTACACCAACGCTACCTTTAATGATAAGGGCAGTCGAGCGCAAACATTCCTTGAAAGAGTTCACTTAGATGTGTGTGGACCGTTTTCGATAGACTCCATAGCCAAGCACGAGTATTATGTAATATTTGTAGATGATTTTTCTTGTAAGAGCTACATTTTCTTCATGCAGGGGAAAGATCAGATGTTCACTAAGTTTTGTGGATTTAAAGCACTTGTTGAGAAAGACACTGGTAGGAAAGTTAAAGCTCTCAAGAGTGATAACGATGGAGAATATGTGTGGAATGAATTCAATAACTTATGTGCATTAGAAGGAATTCAAGGGAATTAATAGCACTCCATAACCCACAACAGAATGGGGTTGTTGAAAGGAAGAACATAAGTATTATGGGAGTTACACGGGCGATGTTACATTATATGGGCCTATCATTGCACTTGTGGGCTGAAGCATGCAACACAGTTGTATATGTGCAGAACAAGAGTCCTCATCGGATTCTCAGGATGAGTACACTAAAAGAAGTTTTTTTAGATAAGAAACTAGATGTGGCACACTACACGATCTTTGGTTCATTAGTCTATTGTAATGTTACCAAGGATGCAAGAAAAAAGCTAGAACCAACAACTGAGTTGGGCATATTTGTGGGGTACACTGATACACCTCACAACTATCAGGTGTACCTTCCATATCACATGATGACAATGGTTTGTAGAGATGTGAAATTCGATGAATATAAGGCCATGAGATGTTCCCTTGCGAGGGAGCTTCGGTTTCATGGAGAATAGGAGATTTTAGCTCCAAAGGAAGAACCTCAAGATGATGTGGAGCAGCAATATGTAGAGGAGCAGAGAGTGGAAGCACCCACTCATGCAAAGACTTCCAGATATGGAAGGAAGCACACCAGAGAGGCTAACAGATTAATGCATGATGCTAGAGAGAATGTGGTAGCACCCACATCACAGCACAGGAAGAGGAGGTCACCAGATCGATACACTAGCTGCATGGCTATGATGAGCAAGAGTGTAGAGATTATGCCATCCACATTTGAGGAAGTAGTGCAGAAACCAATATGGGTTGACTCTGTGGTTGACGAGTATGACACGATTATCATAAACAGTGTTTGGAAAGTGGTCCCAAGACCAGCAGACAAGTTAGTGGTGAGTTCCATATGGCTTTACAAGGTAAAGAAAGCAGCATATGGGAGTGTGGAGAAACACAAGGCTATATTTGTGGCTAGAGGGTTCTCTTAGGTGAAGGGAATTGATTACTAGGATACCTTTGCTCCAATAGCAAGGTACTCTTCAATCAAATCTACTCTAGCATTGTCAGTGCATATGGGATGGAAGATACATTAGATGGATGTGAAGGAAACATTCCTCAACGATGTGATTTAGCAAGAGGTGTATATTGAGCAGCTGGAAGGATTTAAGATCTTCAACAGAGAGTCACATGTGTGCAGATTCAAGCACACATTGTATGGATTGAAACAAGCACCTCGTGCTTTGTACACCATGATTGACAGTTATTTCACCAGGTTAGGCTTCACCAAAATTGAAGCAGATGTGAACCTTCAAAATATTGTGGTTGAAGGTAAATTGTTGATTATAGTATTATATGTCAATGATTTAATTCTAACAGGTGATGAAAAGCTAGTAAAAGCTTGTAAAGAGGATCTTGCAAGAGAATTTGAGATGAAGGACTTGGGGCTCATGCATTATTTCCTTGGTATCTAAGTATGGTAAGGAGATGAGGAATTGTTTGTCTCTGGGGAGTAGTATTCCAACAAGATATTGAAGAAGTTCCACATGGAGAGCAGCAAACCCATGGAGACTCCTCTAGCAGGAAATTGGAGGAAGGAAGATGCTACTTCAGGTGAAGTAGTGGAGACTACTATTTACAAGCAGCTTGTGGGTTCACTTATGTATTTGGCGAACACACGACCGAACATATGTTTTTCAATTAACCAGCTTAGTCAAGCAATGGTTAAGCCAACCAAACTCTATTGGAAGGAAGCTAAACATGTGTTGAGATACCTCAGAGGCACCACTTAGTTTGGTCTTTGGTACATACAAACAAGGGAGGGAAGTGTCAAGGCTTCACAAATGTAGATTGGCTAGGGAGTCCATCCAATAGGAAGAGTACATCAGGGGGAATCTTGAGTATTGGGTCACCAGTAGTTTCTTGGCACAACAAGTATCAGAGATCATTTGCACTCAGTTTAGCAGAAACAGAGTACATGGCTGCTAGTCAAGCAACTTGTGAGGCTATCTGGATGAGGAAGGTCCTTGTTGGGCTATTTGGTCAGTAGATGGATCCTAGAGTGATTTACTTTGATAATCATAGTTGTATCAAACTCTCTGAGAATCCAGTTTTTCATGATCGATCCAAGGATATCGACAACTAGTATCACCATATACGAGATTGTGTGCAAAGGAGAATCATGTTGTTAGAGTACATTCCTACAGAGGAATAAAATGTAGATATTTTGACAAAGGCATTGTCAAGATGCAAATTTGACTTTCATAGAGGCAAGATCGGGGTAGTAGATAATCCCTATCTTGTTGAGAGGGAGTGTTGAAAATGCAACAAGAAAATCCTAATTTAATTTTGTCCTCGAATTAAATTGGGAATAAAATTGTAATTCCATATCTCATGACAACTTGTATTAGTTAACTAAGTTAATTTGACTTAGTTGGCTCAGTTAATTCTAGTTGATGGTTTAACTTGAGTCATTTAGTGTATCCTGCTTTACAGGAGCCATCGTTGAGTTTATTTTGAGTTGTAACTAATTAATTCAGTTTAACTGAGTTAAAGTCAATTAAACTAGCGGGTTGGTAGGAGGGGAAAGGATTCTCATTAATCCCAAAGGAATCATAGAAGATAGATATGCTTGGGGCCTGACAATGAAGAAAAATAATCAAGTTGAGGCTTATGGGTTGTTCCTCGGGCTTTCTCTGGCCCAAAAAAAGGGCATCAAGGATATGCAAATTCTAAGGGATTCCATGTTGATTATAAATCATATGAACTACAACTCATCCGCTCAAAACATCAAACTAAACTAGATCATCACAAGAACCCAAGGCATGATCCCTCTCTTTGATCAAGTTAAATTTTTCCATATTCTATGAGGTAATAATAAGGAAGCTGACAAGCAAGCCAATTTGGCTTGTCAGATGAATGAGGAAAGCAACAAAGTGAATGACATTGTGGGATCAATCATCGTTCCCTAATAGTTGTTATGAATCTCAATCTATTGATAGTTGAGTGTGCTTCTAGTAGGATAAATAATTTTAATAGTAGAGATTGCTTGGAATTTTATTGCCCCTCCTCCCCTAGCTTGTCCCATGTTCCCCCTGCTCCCCCCTTCTTCCCTTTCACCTCTCCTCCCTTCCCCTCCCCCTCATCCTCCCTCCCTTCCACCTCATCCTCTATTTCTCTCGTCACCCTGCTTCCTAGCCACCTTGGCTGCCACCTCCTCGTCCCCCTCATCCCTTATCTCCTCGTCCCTATTCCATCGCCATTCATTTCCCTTGGCCCATCCTCCTGACTCGTGTCTCCTGGGACGATTGGCATATGATGCAGTGTAGCTATTGTCCCTAGGCTCGTACTACACTTGGACATTGGAAAAGTCTTGGCATGAGAACCCTAGTATCTTCTCCTCGTACCAGTCGTAGTAGCCAGCAAAACTAATAAGGAACCATACGAAATAATGGGGAGTGTGAGGAGAAATTAATCCTTCTTGTTCATAGAGGTCATCTCGTGCGACGGAAGCTAGTGTGGGATAAGTTGATGGATGTTTTGTTGAGCAGAGAAATTATGGTAGAACATTGGGATTTCAGCAAAATGAGTACCTCGCACCAACTCTACATCAGAATTCATCCCATCATCCTCTATATAATGAGTAGTAATGGTAAGATCTCTTGTCTCATGAACTAGTTTGCTTCTGTCCCAGGGGTTTTCTTAAGGGCCCAGTGGTCGGGTCTAGGGATTCTCAGTAGTCTATGTAGTGATAGAGTTAGTGTAATTTACACAGTGGTTTAAGAGGGTATGCGTGTGAAGGATCTAGGTGTTGTTGAGGGTGGAAACATAGGCGTTATTGGCAAGAAAAAGTCTGCTAATTTGTTAGCCACGGTCGGTGGTGCTTTAGATTTTGAATTTGTGTTCTTTCATAAGCGTAATTAGTTCAAATTTGGGTCGGTTGTTATCTTTCTCTCTATGGGCAGTTGTCTTAGTCTCCCCCCTGCGATCAATATGGACATGGTGAGAATTTCAAAGGAGGAGGGCTCTATGTCTGGTTCATGGGGTTGTCATTGACCTCGGTTGGGCAGAATGACTAGGTGCATTGGGATGGATTGTGGGAGGCGCCATTGGGTTTGCAGCCTTTGTGACAATGATATGAATGGGAAAATTAGTTTTGTTGTGCTAAATTTATCTTTAGAATATGTAAAATGATTAAGGATTCATGAGGTTAATTGCAATTTTTAACATGAGTTTTTGGGTGTTTTAATGTCAATTTCATGTACAAATTAACATAAACAAGTCATTGAACAATAGCATATAAGAGACATGAACATCACCAAAACAGTATCACAAAAACACATGATGAAGGAGTTCACTCTACCTGGGCTACGTCTCCTTGGTCCAACTTCCAATGGCTTAGCCCTCTCTATTATTCTCAAAAGCGTGAATACATCAGTTTACAATGCTCATATAGCTCTGAAACTTGTTTCAATGGCTCCAGAATGCCCAAAAATGTTTGTCCAACCTCTTCCTGCTCTTGATTTGGTCAAGAACTCATCCAATTATGATCTCCCCAAGCTTGGATGTTATTCGCTCTATAAACTCCCCAAATTTTGGCACCAGACCCACAATTTCCCTCGGATTTCCACTAACCGGGTGCCATTTCTACTGATTTCAGGACGAATTTTTCGAGCGGTTTAAAATTCCGCCATTGCCTTAATTTCGAAATTTGTGGCCACATGGGGGGCTAAGGCCAACGCCCCGACCCTACCGATTGGGTCCCCACTCTGCTACTAAGAGGTCATATAGCGCAATAGGACTGGGGGCTAGGACCTTAACTCCCGCCCCTATTGAAGTTCCTGCTAATACACAATTTGAACCCCGCAGTTATGGTTTCACGGTCACATGTTCTCTCCACCGCAATGATTGTTTGTTAATAGTTATGGTTATAACGGGAGGGGGGGCAGTGTTAGCCTCCCCCCCATGTTCACGCCTCCCAGTGGTGACCAGGGTTGGGGCTAGACCCTAGCCCCCTTCCCCATACACCATTACACCATACCATATTATCAACCAAATGTTGATATAGGTTAAGACTCATGTGATAGCCCGACTAGTGTAGGTCCTTGGTGTTTGTTGTGAGGTTGTAAGGTCGTGGTTTCGACCCCACCCACTGTTGTTCAGACCTTTGGCCCGTTTTGGTGGCCATCGGGCTGCCACGTGGCAGCCCCTGGCCCTGCCATGTGGCATCCCGTGATTGGCCACCACCAAAACATTATTCCCAATAAAAACTCATCATCTTGGACCAATCGAACTGTGCCACTATGCCATTCACCGGAGGAGCCGAGTCACCTACCCTATCAGCGCACATTCAACTTGCCACGTCAGCAGTATGGATTGTTGAATGTGTAATGTTGCTTCTCTTTTTTTGACAAATTCCCCTGTTTGGGAAAATGAACAGAACATGATTATGGGAGCATACGATGTTTGTTTCGCGCAAAATGAGTTGCGTCGGATTCATGACAACAAGCACTATGCGGTCATTCAGGTTCCACAACAATCCGACAACTTTTATTTTTAAGCAAAATTTTGACCACCTGATCAGACAAAGAACATGTGGAAATTAAGCAAGGGTTAGCAATAATACAGATGTGCATCCATTAGCATCAAAAGGAGACTCTGGAAATGCAGGAGCATCAGCTAGAGAAAAATGAGCGAATTCATCAGTTGGAAGATGAAGTTAACACTCTGGGTTAGAAAATTGAGCACCTACAAATTAAGGTGGTTGAGAAAAACCCGAGGTCGGATGAAGAAACATTGAAATAGATCTTAACAGCCAACGCCAATGGAGGAGTAACCAGTACCATCTGTGTTCTTTTTTCCAGTTTTTTATGTCAAATTACAAACGTAAATATTTGTTGAACTAGTTCTGCAGGATTTATAGCCATAAGCAAGTATCAAGGGAGAATTTTGTAATTTTAGGAAAGTAAATTATGGGCTAGGTATAACATAATGTAAATTTTGAGGCCCTCAGGTGGCTCTACACTATTTTGTAAATATCTCGGTTTTTGGCCACATACAGGCGCAGATTAATATATATCTCCTACTTTTTTTATTAAAAAGAGAAATTCAGTTAAACTAGTTCCAACTTGGAGGAACTCGTGGGAGGTCTAGCAGTGTGGTGCTGCCTGCAGTGTGGTGTTGTCTGCATTGTGGTGTTGCCTGCAGTGTAGTGTGGTGTAGCATGTAGTGATAAACTAGTAAACTGATGGTTCACTCATAAATAATTCATGCACGTCAGATTTGAGAGTTACCCAGTTGAGATTGGAGTTCAAGGACAATGTATTATCAATTGCATAATCACCCGAATTGCGCATGTGGTGCATGCAGTCAGAGGAAGGCCTATGAGGATTCTGCAATTCTAATTGAGGAATTTCCATAATTAATAGGGGTCTAATTGCTAAGGAAACAACACAAAGAAATAGGGACTTAGGCAAGCAAGAAATTGGTTAAGTATTGGCTTGGGCTTGTCTAGGAAGCAATGACATAGATAGAGATAGTGTAGAGGTTGCTCAGGCTTGAGAAAAGAATTGTAATCTTCTCATATTTTATGACTAATGCAATATATAGATAGCAGGGGTTTTTAGTTGTGGCTTTCCCCGGGAAATCATTGTGTAATTTGTTGATTGAATTCTTTCTCTTGTATGCTTCGTGATTTCGTAATCGCTTTATTGTTTCTGCTAATGAGTATAGTAGATTCAAGTCTATTGTTTTAGCATATTACAATTAGTAGTTTGAAACTACAAGGAATTTCTGCATTGTGCCCCAACTTGACTCAAATTTCATGTCACCAACTACCTTGAAAACTACACTAAGACTGTTGTACAAACAAAATTGCAATAAATGCTAGAATCTACCCTTGGAAATTGTGTTGTAGCTTACTGCTAACTGCTAGAGAAATCTCCTCGAAATTTGTTCGCTCTAAGCCTAGAATTTTGTTCCCTTTTTTCCTTGGAATTTGAGATGTTCTCCCTATCTAGAAATTTGTGCCCTTTTTGGGATTCCAGCCCTCCTCCTTCTCAACTTCTCTTATGTCTCTCACACAAATGCATGAATGAGCTCTCCTTGGGATTCGTGTCACTTAAAAATTCAAATGGAGGTGTCTCTTAACCTTCCACCTAGTCTCCAAGATCAATGACTAAGATTTTATCTTAGCCCCTCATGATCCAACGGTCATGCTTTAATATTTCATTGACTTCACTTAAAGTGCACTTTATTGGATAAAGTTAATTTATTTCCCAAGTCACTTTAGGATATTCTCCCATGTGCTAGCCCCTAGCCAATGTGGGAAACACTTATCCTAGCTGATTTTAACAAAGTTTGTTTTGTATTTAACAATAGACTTGCTTTTACTTATTAATTTTATTCTTATTTAATACTTTTAATTCCTTTTTTCTTCCAATAATTGTATATACAAATTTACATAATCATTCCAAAATCATTAATTTTCATAATAAATTTATTGCACTTAATAATGATTTTATGGATAAATGTAAATGTTATGAGTGTTAATTTTGTTTAGCTCGAGTGGCTAACAAGAAAAATTGTTATCCTTTCCAACTAGGTTCAAGCCTTGCATGGGATATGTTTGCATTAGAGTTCTTTCTTTAACCAACTTGCCTCTAGATGTTAGTGGGCCTTTTTTGACAGGCTAGAGCCATGTTTTGACATCTTTAAATGACATGGAGATTTGTTGTTCAAAGGTTAAAACTAGAACAAATGTTGAAAATATTAGTTGTCTTACTTAGTTGGACACTCTTATAACCTATGTTAGTACCCCTTTTAGTAGTATTGCATTAGAAAACACCTTTATATGGAATTGTCTTCCATGTACCATTGGGTTTTTTAAAATCTTTTTAAGCACACCTGAAAGCATCCTTAGATAAACATGTGGTTATACTATTTCTATACTATATTAAGAACAACAATCAGGGAGATCACTCTCGCATACCAAGGTATCAAGTAGTATGGCTAAGGTCACAATGTATCCTCCTTAGACGGTGACATGAAAGGTTTTGTTGTGTACCGTTGTAGGAACTGGTATATCAAATAGCTATATCACTTGACATTCCTATGTCTTTAGGACACTACAAACCCTAACATTTTCAATTAGATCAGGAAATTCCTACAACTTTGCATCAAGAAGAAATTTTGAGATTATGTTAATGCAATAAATTAAGCTAGGTGTAATATCCTCACTAGCATTAGAAAAGAAGAAGAAAGCTTTAGTTTCATATTGACACCTTTGTGGGAGACCTATCTAGAAAGCATCCTTGCACCATGTTTATCAAGTTGGTATACCTCTCTAGCAACAACTTTTATGTGGACCCAACGATATGGTATTAGTGGTATATCTCAAAATACTCCTGTAGAGCCTCTAATGGTATGGACATAAGTCTACCATAGCATTGTCACGTGATCTTAAGTGATCCCATGGTCCATAAAACATAGTACCCATAAAGAACAAAAACTAGGACTTACATAATATGTACAAATACTAGCATGTACAAATACTAGCTTGAAGCCAAGGGTTTTACCATTAATTCTTCAGTTAAATATCTTTCCATAAAAATGCACAGCCAAAGTCTAATAATGGGGCATATATGTAGACACTTGGGTATCGAGATCCCAAATCCACATATTAATCCAACTAAGGGAGGATGTTTGTCAAATAAAGTGAAGGACACTCAAATTATTTTTATATATACCCACCGCCCACCCTTTTAGAATCATAATTTGTGGCCCTATTTTGCAAAGGTAGACATGAATAAGTTTCTTGCTTTCAATCCCTTAGGTTGGGTTACCCAAATGGAATATTATTTCTTAGTCCACAACATTACTAATGACCTTTGGAAAAAAACAAGGGGATTACTTGAACCAATTTTTGAACGTCCTTTATGCTTGTTTTCAACATAATAGTCGTTATCTAGGATGATTGAGAAAATCACAGCAAACAAGCATTATTATTAATTATATTACAACCTTTAAGCAATTAGAAATCAACACAGAGGGCTTATTAAATACCTTTTTAAAAGAATATTTTATTAGTGGTCTCAAGGAGGCAATTAGAGTACACATCGTAATGTATCACCCAGCCACATGATTAAAAGCTTGTGAAAGAGCTAAAGAAATTGATAAGGTGATCAATCTTTCAACCAAAAGACTTTCATTCACTACTTACATTGGCCCTCATGTGGAAACTACCCTCGATCCCTTCAATTATAGTTCATTACAAATCAAAAAGTTATCTTGTGAAGAGAAGGAAAAACTCCAACACCTCAAAGTTTTCTATAATTATGATGAGGAATATTCCAAAGCACATTGGTTCAAAGAACATAAATTATTTCAAATGGATGCATCTCTCAAGGCCCTTTAGAAGGCATCCTACCTAAAGACACTTCTACATCAAAATTGGAATATGCCACCCCTCCCATAGATGATGAAACCATCTTACAAGATCCTTGCAAGGAACCCCAATTTTTTCTCCATGCATCACCAAGCTTCTCTACACAACAAACCTTGAAGTGGATTGGTTACATCAAGCACCAAAAAGTGATTGTACTGATTAACATCAACATCACCCATAATTCACAAGAGTTTGATAAAAAAACCCATTGTTATGTTCATCCTATACCTAATTTTTAAATTGTGATAGCTAATGGTGGTATGATGCAATGTGGTTGCCAATGTGAAAATGTGAAACTTCAAATGAGTGATCATCATCTCAAAACCCACATGTTTAATATTAAAATGGGTTCTTGTGATGTTATTCAAAACAAAGAATGGTTACACATTTTGGGACTTATCACTATGGATTGCAATGATTTACACATAAGCTTCACTAATGAAGAGCATAAACTTAGCCTCAAGGGACTTACATCTAGTTCCCCTAAAATTGTCACCTTCCATTGTATACAAACGATATTGAAGAAAGACGAAATAAGCATTATTACATGATTCAATACCATACACATAGTGGACACTCCCTTATAATTGATTCACCCTAATTGTGGTTGGTCCTCTCTAAAGATCAATACATGTTTGGAACACCCCAAGGTTTACCACCATCACGTGGATGACATGATCATTGTATTCCCCTTATTATAGTTTGTTAACCACCTAGTGTGCATCCTTATAGGCAACCTTTTGCACATAAAATGAAATAAAAATATCATCCAAGAATTGTTGGAGGTTGGAGTCATACATGTTAGTACCAACCCTTATTTATCACTAATGGTTGTGGTATTTAAGAAGGAAGGAAATTTGTGCATGTGTTTCAATTTTTGGGTTCTCAATAAGTTGACCATCAAGGGTAAATTTCTCGTCTCTGTCGTAGATGATCTCTTATATGAACTTCATGGACCCAATTTTTTCACTAAATTTGACCTTTTTCAAGGATAACATGAAATATAGATGAAAGAGGTAGACATCCCAAAAACAACTTTCCACACACATGAATGTCATTGTGAGTTTTTACTGATTCCCTTTGGCCTTTGCAATGCTCCATCCATTTTTAAAAGCCTCATGGAAACTATTTGTTGACCCTTCCTCCACAATTTTGTATTGGTATTCTTTGATGATAACTTGGTCTACGACAAAACATGAGAATCCCATATCGAGCACATCGATATATCCTTACAACTATAATGGGACCACCATTCATTCTTGAAATATTCCAAATGTGCTTTTGAGGCATTAGAGATTGAATACTTGGGCCATATTTTAAGTCATGATGGAGTACAAGTAAAGAACTTGGCTAGATTTTATTGTGCTAGCATCAAAAACTCCCCTTATTCCATTGATTTTGGATATTTGTAAAATATTTTACTCTTTGACAAGCTCAAAATAGTATTAGAACCCTCCTTGGTTTCACTCATGGATCTATTTTTTCACAAAGGGAGGAAGTCATACTTTCATAAGGATAATTGGCATTGAACTCACTTTTCTTTTAGCTTGTGTTTTGATGCTTAATGGGTTTATTTTCCTCCTAGATCAATCATGGTAGGAATTTACTTAAGTTTTCTTTTCGTGTATCAAATGAAGAAGTTATTTTCTCAAAAATACAATGCTAGAAGAAGTGCTTTCCCCAACAATAAATTACCAAAAACAAATCTTTTTCACGACATGGCATAAGAAAAAAAATATTTTTCTTGACAACACAACAAATGGAAAAGAGTGTCTTCTAGTGAAATGTCACCCAAATTTTGCCACTTCTTCTTTTCCTTTACAAGCCATCTCTGGTCATATTTTTATAATTTATCCTTTCTTTTGCCAAAAAAAATATTTTCCAATGAAATAGTGTTAAAAAACCTTTCTTCTAGTGGCATATCATTGGAAAAATAATTTCTTCTTGTGATATGGTTATAATATATGTCTTTCTTCACAATTGAAAGATCATCTTCCAAATGTGGAATGGCATGACAAAAAGTCTTTTTTTCTAATGATATTAGGAATCTTCTTCTCCAATTCCATATCATTGGAAAAAGACTTTTCAATGACATGGTATTGGGGAAAGAAAAAAGAATGATTAATTAGCATGCCTTCTGAGTTCACATGCCTAAATGGGTTAGCATGCCTTAATGAGTTTATTTTTCTCTTAGATCAACCATGGTAGGAATTTGCTTAAGTTTTCTTTTCTTGTATCACCTGAAGAAGTTATTTTCTCAAAAATACAATGCTAGAAGGAGTGTTTTCCCCAACAATAAATTACCAAAAAAAAAAATTTCACAACATTGCATAAAAAAAAATAAAAAATAAATAAATAAATAAATTCATTAACAACACAACAAATGGAAAAGAGTGTCTTCTAGTGAAATGTCACCCAAATTTTGCCACTTCTTATTTTCCTTTACAAGCCATCTTTGGTCATGTTTTTATATCTATCCTTTCTTTCGCCAAAAAAATATACTTTCCAATGAAATAGTGTTAAAAATCCTTTCTTCCAGTGGAAACATAATTATTTTCTTGTGATATGGTTATAATGTATGTTTTTCCTGACAATTGAAAGATCATCTTCCAACTGTGAAATGGCATGACAAAAAGCCTTTTTTCTAATGATATTAGGAATCTTCCTCTCCAATTCCATATCATTGGAAAATGACTTTTCAATGACATGGCACTGGGGAAAAAATGATTAATTAGCATCATTTTTGCTGGAAATAATATTGAGAGGTGGGGGGGTGAATCAGTATTATCAAATCAATAATCTTTTCATTTCCATTATTAGATTCATACACGCTACTTTAGTTAAGGATATTCGCGTGTATACGCAATTGTGTTTAATGCAACTAGCATATACCTAGTAAACTTATGATTCAGTTAGTTGATCTTCAATGAATGCATCAGAACATTATTAACCATATGAACAGTAAACAGGTGCAATAAAACAAAACAGATCATCACACATAATAAGCACACATGAACACCATGATATAAGGTGGAAACCCAATGTGGGTGAAAACCACCTGCTGCAATTCACCTCTATCTTCCTTTAATAAGAAACTTCTTTTTACAATATTTCTGTACTGGTGCAGCCTTATACCAGTGTGCAGGCTTCTACCTGCAGAAGGCTACAACCTTCTCTCATTCTCCAGCTTCTCTTGGAAGGGAGCTACAACCCCCTTAGCTCTTGTACTAGCTGAGGTACTAGTACGTAGGTGTTGACCTACAGAAGGCTACAACCTTTTGTTTTCTTCTAGGGACCACATTTCATAAATTTTCAGACTGGATCCATAAATACAAAACAATCACCACTGCAATACAGTCATTAACAACAATGTAAACTTTGAAACGGGAACTATAAACTCAAAACGGGAACTCTGGCCAAAAAACCCCAAAAAAACATCAAAAACAGTGCTCAAAACGAAAAGTGTGTATACTGGAACGATGTTTTTATTTTTTAGGCGTCAATTTTGAACATGTTTTAAAATTGGTAGTGACTACAAAATTTACTATGAATTTTTCGTGCAAAATATAGCTTCAAAATGAAAGTGATGACACTGGAACAATGATTTTTTTTTTAGGGTCAATTTTCAAAATTTAAAACAAATGCTAATAAAACCAAATTTTTATGTGTCAAACAAAGTTGTTTATGCGGGAAAAAACACACTATTGTTTTTGGTAGAATATCATTTTTCTTTCCTAAGTATAAATTTAACATGTTTTCAACCATAACATGCTAGATACAAAAAAAATTGAATTTTTTTCAACTATAAAATTAAAAAACCATGACATTATGAACAAATTACATCACTAAATGCATTCAAAAGTCATTATTTGTATATTGAATAAAACATATTTTATATCTCTAATTTAATATTGCATTGTAGATATTTTAAACAATAAAATTTATCATAATTAAGACATATAATCCAACAACATAAAAATGCCTCATAACTTCTCATTTAACACCATATGGAAAACATTAATTTTATTTGAAGATACGATGCATACATCAGTGATATAAACTGTCTTAAACAATTATTCAAAATCACTCATGTTTTCTGGCACACCATCAGAATTCACATCTTCAGATGAGTGACTGGATGCTGATGAAGATGTTCCATATTCTTCTCTTTCATCAACTAGTGCCCCATCTGAGTCCACATGCATGCCCAACATTTCAGGTTTCAAAATTCTTCTAGATCTACGACTGGTTTCAGGTGACTCCCATGTCAACACTGTTCCTTCTGGTAACAACCTTTTCAGAATCTCTATCGTCTTGAAGCGAAGAGTTCCTCTCTTTGTTAAATTGAAGTCATAAACAAGTATGTCTACATCCTCCAATTTTAATATGTCTGTGCGGCGGCGATTTACATTTGTACCCTTTCTTTTTCTTTTTCCACCATTTTTTTGTCAACTACCATCTCTGGCTTATACACACCATTGAATGGGTGTGTATTTGTGGCATACCAATGTACTTCAACACTTGTAACATCCTCATTTTCTGTAAAGACCTTTATAACTTTAGCAACCCAAAATGGATAGCCATTGGGATCTCCATCTGCTAGCACTGCAATCATGCAACCCTCCTTAATATCGTGTACTGAACCCCTATAAAGGTCTTCCATGGCTTCACGTTGTGCACGAGATCTTCTAGAACCAATACACATCTCTCTTTCCGCTACCTGTGAAGAATTAATAATACCTTGAGATTGTTGCTGCTCAACAATGTTTACTTCCTCATGTTCATTCGACACATTTTGTGGCCAAATAAATGGATTTTTCAAAGGTATATCTTCATTTATTGTTGTCGAAATGATATCACTTTGATTATTGAAAAACGACTCCCACCAAACTGAATCAGCAATTTCAAAGTACTCATATGTATATCTAATACATTTTTTAATTTCTTCCAGGCAATCAGAATAATTTATAGCCCAGTTCTGTCTACGTGCATTCTAAACTTCACCAACTGATTGTAATAACAATATTTTTGATGCAAATATTGGATGATCTGGAATGAACTTCAAAAATTGCAATCCTGATGACGGTGCCCACTCTGTAGTAGTTGAATACTTCTTGCCCCATATTAGTGTTTTCCCATCAATTTTTTTGATACGAAATTGATGTTGGAAGCTAATGTCATTAAGTTGTTCAATGCATTT
>APFE030950379.1:0-14843 GCA_000404065.3 Pinus taeda | reverse complement strand
TTGATGCTTCCCTCTCGTAGTTGCTCATGATGAAAGATCTTCCTTCAAGCGATCAAGCTTCTTCAGAAGGACTTGCTCCGATACCAATTGTTGGAAATAATACTGAGAGGGGGCGGGGGTGAATCAGTATTATCAAATTCTTTTCAATATGCCTTCCTTGATTTAATATTCAAATATTGATCATTAACTTGTATATAATAATGAGCATGAAACAAGAAAAACAGATAGTCACACCAAAGAACACCAGATATAAGGTGGAAACCCAATGTGGGTGAAAACCACCTGCTGCAATATGTCTCTATCTTCTTTCAATTTGAAACTTCTTTTACAATGATTTTGTACTGGTGTAGTCCTTTACTAGTACGCAGGCTGCAACCTGCAGAGAGCTACAACTCTCTCTCGTTTTCCAGTCTCTCCTGGAAGGGAGCTACAACCCCCTTAGCTCTTTACTTCTTAAAGGACCACGTTTCATGAATTTTCAAACTGGATCCAAGAAGATCAAATAATCATCAAGTACATGAAAATCACCCAATCTCCTTATAGAATCAACCAATGAATCACCTAATTTTTCAGAATGCTGTAAACAGAAAAGTAATACCAGAACTCTAAACCCATAATTCTGCAGCAATAGATAAAAGACAGTCAACAAATGTTTCAAGATAAGTCCGCAACTTCACCAACAGGGGCCCGCGTATATCCGCAGCTCTTCTGAGTCTAAACTGCGCAGATCCGCATTGGTCGTTCTTCTGCTCTGCGTACTTCTGCTCAGATCCACACCTTTACCGTCTGCCTTATAGTGTGCATCTGCACTGTGCCTTCTCCTTGCATGCATGCCTCGCACTGCGCCTTTTTCTGCACTGCGTGCTCTCCGCACTGCGCCTTTTGCTGTACTGCGTACCCCGCACTGCGCCTTTTGCCGTGCTGCGTACTCTCGCACTGCACCTTTGGATCGCCTGCGGACTTCTGATTAGGGCCAAATTAATAGTCATCCAATGTGCCACAATCAGTCAGATCCACAGATCTGCTCATGCCCCTGAGAGATCACGATTTATCTATAGATTCGCCTTTAGATTTTTCCTTGATTTAGATCTAGCTTTTAAACTCAATCACCCAAAATTTCAGATCTTAATATATTCAAATTTCACTGGTGTGTGGCCAAGAGATCTCCTTTCCTTTTTATAGGCAAGCCTTTCACAATACCATGGTCCAAAACCATAATAACACAATACCATGAATCTAATACCTTGGATCAATATTTGTAGATGCAAAACCACAGACCAAAACCATAAGATCAAATATGTCGGGCTAAATACCATGAACCATTCATAAAGATTCCCACGTGCATGCACTTTTCTGCATTGGAGAGAGTGAAACTCGGGTCCGCACCTACTGAATGGAGAACCTGCGTGCATGTCCGCACTCCTTGGTCGGTTGCAGGTCCACAGCTTCTTCTAGGATTACTTGCGAGTACCTTAATTTCCATGATTTTGAGTGCTCGAATTGAGATCTGCCACATGAGTGAGTTGCCATCAAGTACAACACCCGTACCATAGAGCCAAACCAGAATCATAATGCCAACAATCTCCCCCTTTGGACTTGATGGCAACCTCAAGATCCTCAATGTCATTCTCCCCCTTTGACATCAAGGGCGAAGGGTTATGCTCCCCCTGAGAACATGCTTAAGACTTTGCTCTGCTGATAGTGCTCACCCTGACTAGATCCATAATCCACCATAAATTTCTTGAAGAGGAACCATAATTGACCATGACCATGAAAGAGATAGAGACATATTGCAGCCAGGTTCAGATCAGCATCCATTTTCTCCTTTTGTGTTACCATAATGCCAACAATGCATTATATGTGCTCCCTCGAAACCTGTGCCATCAATCTACAACCAATCCATAAACTAGCAAATGTACGCGTATACAACATATAGACCTTGCGTACAACCAACAGATGAGATTCAACAACAAGATGATGCATCAACTACCCCCAGCTTTTGCCTGAGGTATTCAAAGGTCTCCTTGGGCAATGGTTTGGTGAGAATATCAGTAACTTGTTCCTTAGAAGGAACATACTCCAACTTGACCTTTTGTTCAATCACCTATTCCCTGAGAAAGTGATACTTGATTGGTATGTGCTTGGTCTTTGAATGCATGACTGGGTTCTTTGAAATGCAGATTTCACTTGTATTATCACATAAGATGGAGATAGGTGGTGTACAAGTGATTTGAAAATCCTGCAAGGTCTGCATCATCCAAAGGAGTTGAGTGCAGCAAGATGCAGCAGCCACATATTCCGCTTCAGCAGTAGATAAAGCAATTGAACTCTGTTTCTTGCTAAACCAAGATACTAATCTGGAACCCATAAAGAATGCACCACCACTTGTGCTCTTCCTATCATCCACGTTCCCGGCCCAATCTGCATCTGTGTAAGCATGAAGTTTGAGATCTGTATCTCTAGGATACCATAAGCCATAGTTTTGAGTTTCTTGAAGGTACTTGAAAATTCTCTTTACTGCCTGAAGATGAGTTTCTTTTGGATTTTCCTGAAATCTTCCAACTATTCCCACTTCATGCATGATGTCTGGTTGGGTACCTGTCAAATAAAGTAGACTTCCAATCATAGACCTGTAGGTTGGTTGATGCACTGCTGCTGATTCATCATTTGTACTGAGGCTGCATCTTGTGACCATGGGGGTACATACTGGTTTTGCATCTTCCATGCCATATTTCTTCAAAATCTACTTGAGATACTTGGTTTGAGACAAGAAGATCCCTCCTTCATTTTGTTAGATTTGCAATCCAAGAAAGTATGTCAGTTCTCCAAGCAAAGACATTTCAAATTCTTTCTGCATCACCAAGACAAAGCTTTAACTCATAGCTTTTTCATTGCTACCAAAGATAATATTATCTACATAGACAACAAGTATTAACAATTTGTCATTTTCAATTTTTATATAAAAATTACTATCTGCTAATCCTTTTGAAAAGCCTTGTTGATGAAGATATTTGTCCAAACGATAGTACCAAGCCCTTGGAGCCTGTTTAAGACCATAAAGAGCCTTTTTTAGTCTGCATACAATATTTGGATCATTCCCAAGGATGAAACCATCTGGTTGCTCAATGTACACTTCTTCTTCTAAGTCCCCATTCAAAAAGGCTAATTTCATGTCCATTTGAAAAACTTTGAACTTCTGAAAGCTTGAGAGAGCAAGGAACATTCGGATGGCCTCAAGTCTAGCAACAAGAGCAAAAGTTTCTTCAAAGTCTATTCCTTCTTGTTGAGCATACCCTTTACAAACAAGTTTGGCCTTGTTTCTAATAAGTTCCCCATTTTCATTCAACTTGTTCTTGAAGATCCATTTTGTCCCTATGACATTCTTATCTTTTGGTTTAGGAACCAACTCCCAAGTGTTGTTCTTTTCTACTCGAGTTCTTCATCCATTGCCTTGACCCAGCATTCATCTTTTCATGCCTCTTTTACATTTTGTGGCTCAGTGGAGGAGAGTAATGCCAAATAGCTTGAGGCTTCTGCAATTGTTCTTCTAGTTTGTACACTTGCTTCTTTCTGCCCCAAAATTTGAGATTCTGGATGATTCTTCTGAACGTACCTAGATGGAGTCTTCTGTTCTATCCTTATCTGTTCCTCTAGTGCCTCTTGAGGTTCTTCTTCATCATCTATCTGATTTGGAGAGTAGTCTTCATCCTCTTCGATATCTTCATGATTTACTTGCCTAGGGATGTATCCTTTTTCATCAAACCACTACATCAATGCTGTCAACAATTCTTCCAAGTCTTTTATTATAACACTTATATGCTTTGCTGTAGGGAGAATATCCAAGGAGAATGCCTTCATCTGCTTTGGGTTCAAGTTTGCCAAGCTGTTCATCAATGTTCTTAATATAGCATTTGCTCCCAAAAATTCTGAAATGCTTTACCGAAGGAGTCTCACCATATCAGAGCTCATGCGGGGTTTGAGTGCTATTCACTCAGACATTTGTTTTGCTGAGAATAACAACCGCAGCATATGCAGCTTCACCCCAGAAGGTTGCGGGAGTTCCAGACTCATCAAGCATAGCACGAGCCATTTGTTGGACTGTTCTGTTCATCCTTTCCACCACTCCATTTTGCTGAGGAGTCTTAGCTGTAGAGAATTCCCTTCTTATTCCATGTTCTTCACAGAAATCAAAAAATTCATTTGAGGTAAACTCCCCACCTATGTCGGACCTAAGGCACTTAATTTTGTAATCTGATTCATTTTCAACCAAGGCTTTAAAGGATTGGAATTTTTCGAAAGCTTCATCCTTGTGCTTCATAAGTCCTAACCAAACCATCCTGGAGAAGTCATCAATGAATAATATAAAGTATTCTTCTCGTCGAGGTGACCTTGTCCTAAATGGACCACATACATCTGCATGGACTAGCTCAAGAGGCCTGCTGGCTGATCCTTCCTTCTCAGGGAAGTTAGTTCTGGTTTGCTCACCAAAATGACATGATTTGCATAAGGTGTTGTCTGGAATTTTGATGTTTGGAAGACCACGAACTGCCTGGTATTTGCATGCTTTCCTTATTTATGAAAATATTAGATGCCCCAACCTTCAGTTCCATAACCAGTGTTCATCATTCTTACTTAAATAACATTGTTGTTCTCCTTCTTCAAATATGTATAGATTATTTGGAGTTCTTCTACCTTTGATTACTGTTCTTCCTATATCAAGATCACGAACACTACACCCATATGATCGAAATATTACCTCGGTTTCATTATCGCACATCTGACTTACACTCAATAGATTATGCTTCAAGCCATCAACATACAAAACATTTCCAGCTTTGACCTTATCCTTCAACTGAGGAATGCCTTTTCCTTTTATGGCTGCAGGGATATCATTTCCAAAAGAAACTTTCTTTCCCTTTTCTAAAGCAGTATATGATTCAAGTTTTTCTTTATCACCTCTCATATGCTTCGAACATCCACTGTCGATGTACCATTGATTTTCCTGTCCTTCTGCATATAAAGCTATTCCACATATTTTCGGTTGCGGTTCCTTCACTCTCCATCATTTGGCACTTGAGGTTTGTTCCTTCTGAGTTGTCTTCCAAAACTTGCTCCTGCATTCAGAATCTTCATGACCAAAATTATTACAAATAGAACATTCAATTTCACTTTCAAGGGCGGAAAAGTTGTTATAGGTCCTCTTCGTGATTGCAGGCACACTTCTTTGTTTTTGAGCCTCTCTAGTCATGATTGTCTTATAGGCAACAGATTGAGCTGCTTTGTGACCAAAGTTATGACAAGAGAAACATTGGCCATTGAAGAAATTCTTGCGACTATAATCCAACCGATTGTAGTTTCTATTGACATCCATTCTTAAAGAAAATTGGGAAGATTCTACCTGTGGCTGGTTGTAGTTTCTGTTTGTCCTTAAGGTAGCATGCCCCGAATTTTCTTGATAGTCTTTGTTCGTTCTTGAGGAACATTGTCCCTAATTTACCTGATGATCTATATTGTGCCTTTGCTCACTCCTTCTTGTTGCATCAAGATAACTTTTGGAGGTGGAAGCTTGAGATGCTTCTCCATTATACCCCAGACCTGTCTTGATTAGAGAGGAACGCTACGCATTGATAATCTCATCCAGAGTTTCAGATCCTTTAACAAATTTAAGATTAAGGGCCTTTGTTTTCTCAATTTCGTTTCTAAGGCCAACAATTTCACATTCTAACTTCTCATGAAATTTTTCTTTTTCATCAAGTTGAAATTGCAGAGTATCAATGATCATATTTGTTTCTTCTAAACATGCTTTGAGTCTAGTAATCTCTTCATAAAAGCCATCAACATCTATAGCATCCATGCAATCATCATCTTCAAAGGCCATTAAAAGTTTATAGTGATTACCTCGTTCATCTTCATCGCTATTTGATAGTCCATCACTATCTTCATGAGTGTAATAGCTTTTCTTATTAGCATTATGTTTCTTGTTCCATCTAACAGGTTCCTTCCCCTTGTCAATCTTATCCTTGTGAGGACATTTGGCAGCATAGTGACCTACTCTTCCACAAGCAAAGCATTTGAAAAGTAACTGACCTCGGAATCATCCAGCACCCTGTTGAAGATTTTTGACAAAATTTGATTCTTCTTCTTCATCTGATATGTGTCTTGACTCATAGTAGTCTCCTTTGCCAGATTCCTTGAAGGCAGCTTCTCTCCTGTCTGATGGTCCTCCTTTCCTCATTTCATAAGCAGTTAGAATTCCATGCAGCTGTGACATTTTAAGCTTTTGAAGATTCTCCTTTTATTCTATTGCAGAAACTTTAGATTCAAACCTAGGGGACAAAGATCTTAGAACTTTTTCAACCACAACAGTCTCTTTTACTTCTTCACCCAAATTTTTCATACAATTAACAATCTCATCTACACGAAGAAAATAGTTAGCCACACTTTCATCAATGTACATCCTGAGATTTTCATACTGAATTCTGAGGGTTTGAAGTTTTGCTCGTTTTACCTGATCATCTCCTTCATAACTTAGAACAATCTTGTCCCATATTTCCTTTGCAGATTTATACTGCATAACTTTGACAAATTCTGATTGCGATAGACACCACAATAGAGTATTGACCACCTTTGCATTTGTTTCATATTTCTTCTTCTCAGCCGGATCTGTGGGAGTTGCTGAAGGAAAAGTATACCCTGTATCTATGATATCCCAGACTTCTGTACCCAGAGATTGAAGATAAGCAGTAACTCTTACCTTCCAATATACGAAGTTTGACCCATCAAAAACCGGTGGCCTGATTGATGCTTCCCTCTCGTAGTTGCTCATGATGAAAGATCTTCCTTCAAGCGATCAATCTTCTTCAGAAGGACCTGCTCTGATACCAATTATTGGAGATAATACTGAGAGGGGGGGGGGGTTGAATCAGCATTATCAAATTCTTTTCAATATGTCTTCCTGATTTATACTTAATTTAATCTTCAGATATTGATCATTAACTTGTATGTCAGTACCATATAATAATGAGCATGAAACAAGACAAACAAATAGTCACACCAAAGAACATCAGATATAAGGTGGAAACCAATGTGGGTGAAAACCACCTACTGCAATATGTCTCTATCTTCTTTCAATTAGAAACTTCTTTTACAATGATTTTGTACTGGTGCAGTTCTTTACTAGTACGCAGGCTGCAACCTACAGAGAGCTATAACTCTCTCTCATTTTCTAGTCTCTCCTAGAAGGGAGCTACAACCCCCTTAGCTCTTTACTTCTTAAAGGACCACGTTTCATGAATTTTCAAACTGGATCTAAGAAGATCAAATAATCATCAAGTACATGCAAATCACCCAATCCCCTTATAGAATCAATCAATGAATCACCCAATTCTTCAGAATGCTGTAAACAAAAAAGTAATACCAGAAATCTAAACCCAGAATTCTACAGCAATAGATGAAAGACAGTCAACAAATGTTTCAAGGTAAGTCTGCAACTTCACCAACAGGGGCCTGCATATATCCGCAACTCTTCTGAGTCTAAACTACGCAGATTCGCACTGGTCGTTCTTCTGCTCTGCGTACTTCTGCTCAGATCCGCACCTTTACCGTCTACCTTACAACATACATTTGCACTGTGCCTTCTCCTTGCCTATGTACCTTGCACTGCGCCTTTTTCTGCGTTGCATGCTCCCCGCACTGCGCCTTTTGCTGTACTGCGTACCCCACACTGCGCCTTTTTCCGTGCTGCGTACTCCCGCACTGCGCCTTCCGATCGCTTACGGACTTCTAATTAGGGCCAAATTAACAGTCATCCAATGTGCCACAATCAGTCAGATCCACAGATCTGCTCATGCGCCCGAGAGATCACGATTTATCTATAGATTCGCCTTTAGATTTTTCCTTGATTTAGATATAGCTTTTAAAATCAATCACCCAAAATTTCAGATCTTAAGATATTCAAATTTCACTGGTGTGTGGCCAAGAGATCTCCTTTCCTTTTTATAGGCAAGCCTTTCACAATACCATGGTCCAAAACCATAATAATACAATACCATGAACCCAATACCTTGGATCAATATTTGTAGATGCAAAACCAAGGACCAAAACCATAGGATCAAATATGTTGGGCTAAATACCATGAACCATTCATAAAGATTCCCACGTGCACGCGCTTTTCTGCATGGAGAGAGTGAAACTGGGGTCTACCCCTACTAAACAGAGAACCTGCGTGCATGTCCGCACTCCTTGGTTGGCGTACCTGCGGGTCCGCAGCTTCTTCCAGGATTACCTATGGGTACCTTAATTTCTATGATTTTAAGTGCTCAAACTGAGATCTGTCACATGAGTGATTTTCCATCAAGTACAACACCTGTACCATAGAGCCAAACCAGAATCATAATGCCAACAATGGGTTGGAAGTTTAGAGAAGAAAATCAATGAGAAAGCATGTATACGACACGAGGACAAAGAGGAATTGATAGTAGTAAACAATTCCTCAACAATGACTCCCTCTACTCTTATTCAAGCACAACAAAGAAGGCGGCAAGTAACACCATCAACAAATAATAGGACAGTGTCACGTAGTCAAACAAGTGCTTCTCCAAGCACATCACAAAGCACAACACCAAGTGACATGTCAAGCCCATCTTCAGCAAGCAAAAGAAAACCAAAATTCAGAAATCTAAATGAAATTTATGAGCAAGATGAGGTTGATAGCAGCGCTGGTCTAAATTCATTATTTTCTTTGTTTTGTCATGTATATGATCCAATCTACTTTGAAGATGTAGTCAAAGAAGAAAAATGGGTTGCGGCAATGGAGGAAGAAATAGGAGAAATAGAAAAGAATGACACATGGGAGTTAGTGAACCTTTCGCAAGGAAAATAAGTCATTGGAGTAAAGTGGGCCTATAAGACCAAGAGAAATGTCAACGGTAAGATTGAAAGGCACAAAGCAAGGCTAGTTGTCAAAGGATACAAGGAGCAACATGGAAGAGATTATGGGGAGATGTTTGCACCAGTCGCGAGGATGAAGACAATGCATGTAGTTGTGGCGATTTCCACGCAACATAAACGGAAAGTGTATCAAATGGATGTAAAACCAACGTTCTTGAATGGAGTGCTGAAGAGGAAGTATATGTTGTGCAACCGCTTGGTTATGAGGTAGAAGACAAGGAAGCCAAAGTGTATCGGTTGAGGAAAGCTCTTTATGGGATGAAGCAAGCACCGCATGCATGGTACAATAGGATAGATGCCTACATGTTGGACAATGGTTTTGACAAATGTGACATAGAGCCTACCCTCTACATCAAAGAGAGTGATGTATGTAGCAGACATGCAGAGGTTTAAGATGCAAAACAACAAGCCTGCACTAACTCCAATTGTTATGGGGTTGAAGTTGAGCAAAGAAGATTGCAGTAACAATATCAATTCGACATTATAGAAAAGTATGATAGGCAGCTTGATGTATTTGACTGCCACTAGGCCGGATATAATGTATACAATGAGTTTGGTGTCGAGGTTCATGGAGACACCCAAGGAAACACATTGGCAAGCAATGAAAATGATTCTAAGGTATGTCAATGGGACAAAACAATATGGTGTTTTGTACGCTGCAACATATGATTTCAGGCTGGTTTGTTACACTGACAACGATTGGGCAGGAATTGTCAGTGACAGAAAGAGCATGTCAAGATATGTTTTTCATTTGGCTTCTAGAACCATTTCATGGGCATCCAAGAAGAAACTAATAGTTTCATTGTCAACAACAGAAGCTGAATATGTCGTCGTAACAACAGCAGCATGTCAGGCAGTTTGGATGAGAAGGATGTCGAGGGATCTTCGTGATGACCAAGAGGGAACGACAACTATTTTCTGTGAGAACACATCTGCAATTGCATTCTCAAAGAATTTGGTTTTTCGCAAGAGGACGTTGATGCTAAATATCATTTTTATCAGAGAGTTGATTAACAATGATGAAATTGTGTTGCAGCACTACAGGTCACACGAACAGTTTGTTGATATTTTCACAAAGTCATTGGCACGTGAAAGTTTTGTTTATCTCAGAGATAGTTTGGGAATTGTCAATGGCGGCAATTTTGATTAGGGGGGTGTTGGAAATAATAATCCCAACCATTTCCTTAAACAAACTGACAAACACCATGCTTGCCCAGTGAACCACTACACGATTGCGATTTTGTTTGTAGGGGAAAGGCTGAAGTCAGAGTAGAAGTACACTGTGGACCATTCTACAACACATCAGAGAAGTTAAGGCATTTAATGTATTTTGATAAATAGATACGGGCAAGCATTCAATCCGAAACTGTTGCCCACACTTCACAACCCCTGCAAGTTCAGAAATTCATTTACTATGTAAATTTGTCCATGCTGCATATTAATTGTTTTCTTTGTCATGCATTAATGTTAAATTTGTATGTTGAGATAAATATGGATGTAAAATTCATCCGTAATGTTGGGCAGGGTAGTGAGTTTGTTTTCTCTGTCATGCATTAATGTTAAATTTGTATGTTGAGATAAATATGGATGTAAAATTCATCCGTAATGTTGGGCAGGGTAGTGAGGAGAAACTGGTTTAATTATTTTCTTTGTCATGCATTAATGTTAAATTTGTATGTTGAGATAAATATGGATGTAAAAGTGATCTATAATGTTGGGCAAGTTGGAGAGCGAGAGTATGTGAGGTAGTGAGGAGAAACTCGTGGAGGAAATATTGGTACATAAGTTTACTCCCCAACCCACTGATGCATAAATCTCAGTAAGCTTGTTGTGTTTTTCACTTTAAGATGTAGCTTCCATTTATCATAGGAATGTAATTTCTTTATGTTTTGACCTATAATATAAAGTGTGGCTAGTTTCTTTATGGCATTAATCCTTCACAAGTAATTTAAGGCAACCTCCTTTGTTTTACTCTATTTTGCTGTGTTTAAAATTTATGTTTTAATTAAGTCTGACAACCTCCTTTGTTTTACTCTGTTTTGTTGTGCTTAAAATTTATGTTTTAATTAAGTTCGTGTGTGGATGCGATATCCACAACCTATTTCTAGGGACCTCCTTTCTTTTACTCTGTTTTGCTGTGTGTAAAATCTATGTTTTAATTAAGTCCCTGTGTGGTTGAATATCCACAAGCTATTTCTAAAGATACATTAATCCTTCACAAGTAAATTTACCACAACCTCTTTTGTTTTACTCTGTTTGTGAGTAAAACTTATATTTTAATTAAGTCTCTGTGTGGTTGTGATATCCAATCCACAACTTATTTCTGAGCAAATTGACTTTGCAGCAATTGGAGACTCCTAACCTCTGCCCGGTAAAATTTTTCTAACACTTTTTTAGATTAGTTTCTTACAAAGCTACTCATTATATACAATTCCAGACTATATATTTTATAATCCTCTAACTAAAATTTTAGAGTTTTTTTTGGGTGAAAAACAATATGGTAAGATTCAAGATGTAAAGTTAATAAATCAATCGATCCTTCATCTTTATCTCTTCGCATATCTTTTGTCAATGGTAGAAGAATAAAATAACATCTCATTAACCAGATGTAAAATCAATAAACTAACCACCTAATGTTTAATATTTACAATTTTCTTTAAATTACTGTTGTATTGCATTCTGATATTCATAGCTAGTTTATTTGTGCAAAATGGTGTTGGAACATTGATTGGTTTTTTTATTTGCTATTCAACGCAGGAATTCAGGAGAGATCCCAACCCATCATGTCTAGATGCTCCTCTATTTAATGTTCGGACAGTAAATGCGTTTCTACATAATTTAGATGATAAAGGAATAGCCTTGATACACTGGTTGCTTGAGACAACTCTTGCCCTCCAAACCATGGTAATCAGAATACCACAGCGCAGGGCGAGGCAGCAAGAAAAGTACAGGCAGTTTTTAGCAAAACTGGAGGATTTGAAAAGAGCAGAATCTAAAGCAGAAATACGCGTCACTGAAGGAAAACGTGTTGTTGAAATTGGGAGGTGACCAGACTTTCCAGAAATTCGATCCCATCCCCTCCTAGCAGTTTTACTATATTTGTAATAATGTGTTGTACAGTGATGTGCGGTTTAATGGTGGGTTTTCTCGGGCGAAGCCCAGGAGACCTCGGTTCAAATCTCACGGAGTACAGTGACCTGTTATGGTGGCGGCTAAAGGGGCGGACTCCCCTCCCGATGAGTCTGCTCTTGCTAAAATCATAGGATCTTAGTATACCCGACCTACAGGTGGTTGGTTATACTCTTGGTGTTATAGTGGCAGCTATGAGGTTTGAACCTGGGTCTCCCCTGGATCAACCTTGATAGTTACCGATCCACCATGTGTTACAAAAAAAAATAATAATAATAATGTGTTAACCTATTCTATTTTATTTATAGTTGAAAGAAGCTCAAGTGCATGTCAACCACTGTATTATTATTAATTTTTTTGGTTCAGATGTGGTAAAATTCAGTTTTGTATTTTTTTTTGGCGGTAAGTTATATTCGGTAAGTAGTTTTTTTATTGTGTTTCTAATGATATTTATTTTATTTTTTGATAAAAAAATGTTTTAGTAATGGAAATGGTATAGCAATAAAAGTAACGAATTCCTTAATTATAAGTTGAAGATCATAATTGTGATTTATTTAGTTGTTATGATAAAATTAAGATAAATTCTGATATAGTTAGGTGTTATCAAATAACATAGTTGGGTGTTATGAAATGACATTATGAATGGTTTAAAGTAATGAATTCCTTATTTATAAGTTGAAGATCATAATTGTGATTTATTTAGTTGTTATGATAAAATTAAGATAAATTGTGATATAGTTAGGTGTTATTGAATGACATAGTTGGGTGTTATGAAATGACATTTTGAATGATTTATTTCTGTGTAGGTTTCTCAAGTAACAAGGTTATGGAAGTTCTTTGGAGGGAGAGGTTATTTGGATAATAAGGAGGTGGAATCAGTGCCAACAATGCATAGATATGGAAGTGGAGTAAATGTTAGAGACTTATAATAAAACAAAGTTAGTTGGTATTGAATTTCTATTGAATTAGACATTTGCTTTAGTTCTGTTTGAAGTTTTTCAAGTTTATCTATTTTATTTAAAAGTATACTGAGATAAATAAGGTAAGATTATTATTTTAAATATGAATATACTTTCACATATTGTTTAAAACATATTCTAAACTTCTTTAAGGTTATTTTGAACAATTTGAGATTGATATGTTTTTTTAGGTTATTTATTCTGGAATTCTTTGAATGTGAAAGTGTAGAATTGAAGTTGAATTTAATTAGAAATCTCTTTGCTTTTCCCTCTTGCATGTAACATTTTCTATTATATTAAAATTTCAAAAATTGATACATCATGTCATAGTAGCATATTGTGGTAGATAGGAAAATTCAATGAATCTTTTTTTGATGAGCGTAGTGACTATTAGAATAGAAAGAATTTAGGTAGTGGCAACTATTTTCATTATTTATATTTGCTAGCATGTGTTCCTAGTTCTTTGTGTATCATGAATGAAGAGACCTCTCTTCATTAGCACACACATAATATCATGTGGGTGTAGTGTAGAAGGGTTGGTTTATGCTTGCAGGAACTCCACCTTATTTGCCACCATCATGTAAATGGGAGGGATAGCATGGCTTGATATTAGCTCCTTCGCTTCTCCAGTAGCATCCCTCCCTTGACTCAGACTTATTTTGTAAATTAATTGTAATGAAGTTTGTTGATGGCATTGTATTTTCTATGTACGGATGGATGTTACTATTTGCAACTTAAATGTTGTATGAATCCAAGAATGATGTATATGTAATATAAATGTTTGATTAATAAATATGTTTACACTATCAACTGGGAAGATGTCGGCTAGGAACATGCCAACTAGGAAGATGGAAGCATTGATATAGGCTATGATAACACTAGTGAGAGAAAGATGAGGGAATTGCAAGAGTTATCTTTCCAAATCATTGCCATAAAATTTTAATTTTAATTTGAGCCTTTCTCTCTCTACCCAAGAAATAAATGATTTTGAAAGACTTTGTAATTGTGTTAGTTTCCCTCACAAATATGAAAGTTGGGTTGGTAGGGACCATACTGCTTTAGAATTTAATTAAAGGAATAGGTTGGGTACATTATTTAGATTTTGTAATTGTTCCACGGATTTCCTATTACAAAGAAGTAAATATGGGACTCTACAACAACAAATTGCATATATTATGGATAAATATGGAAGGGAGTAGATATCCATAGGAGAAGAGAGACATGGTTCCCTAAGTAATTAAATTCATGAGTAAAATGTCATTACTATTTAGTGGAATGATTACTTAAGAATTGTTGGTGTGTTTTAGGCTCTCTAAAAATGAATTTTGCATGGCTATTACTCATCAAAAATCTTTGGAAGTTATTTGAGTAGTGGGGATCATGAATTGAAGCATATTGGGCCAGTATGATAAGAAATGGCAAGGAAATTATTGAGGGAACTATAGGGTAGTGAACCCATAGCTCAGAGACATCTATGACTAGTTGAGACCCTATGCTCAAAACAAAGAGTACTTTGATGTTTTTCTCTTGTTACCTTCACCCAACCTATTTTTCTATGTATTATTGACAATTTCCCCTTATCGTCTCAGAGCCTTGTTAAGGTTTGTCTAGCTATAGAGTATGAAGTTGATGTGAAACTAAGACTACTATTAGGTGGAAAAACCTCCTCCTAAATCACTTTCCATCTTGAAGATTTTAGTTAAGTGTTTGCTTTACTCATTTGTTTATCGTCAATTTTCTCTTAAATAAATATAGAGAAAGTTTTACATTGATTTGCTAACCATGAAAATTTGGATATATATATAT
>APFE030950374.1:0-10316 GCA_000404065.3 Pinus taeda | reverse complement strand
TATATATTCAAAAATACATTTTAAATAACAAGTAATCCAGCTAAAAAATCATCCCTTTATTAATTAAACTAAACCATTTATATTAAATAAAAAAATTAACCATTGAAATTAAGCATATATTAATTTACAATAATTAAATACACCAATTTTACATATAAAATTTCCAATATTATTAATAAAAGAATACTGTAAAAACGATGAAAAGGAAAATCCTTGGATCAAAATTACAAGTGCTTTTTTTGGGATTCCAAATGACTCTTGATTATTCAAATAAATAAAATTATTCACTGACAGTGCTGCTTTTCCTTCCCAGTCCCCATTTCAATCAATACTTCATTACACTAATTCCTGGCCTCGACAATATCTATTCAAATATTTCCTAAGAGGTCTCGGCGGCTACTGCATTCACAACAATTGGACTTGCTACCAAAGGAAAAATCCTTCAGTCAGAATTATTAGTATTATTTACTGCCAAATGGATCCCAAATGTCTTTTTATTATTCACAGCCACTTTTCCTCTCCAGTACCCATCTTCAATCAGGAGCTGGTCTCAACAATATCTATTCAAATATCTCCCCAGAGGTCTTTAACTTTTCACAACAATTGGCCTTATCACCAAATACAGAGGTCTCTAACTTTTCACAACAATTGGACTTACCACCAAATACTTCTCACTTTTCCATGCGAGGGACCCAAATGCATACGCTCCCCCAGTGCTCCCATTGGGTGTGAGCGTCACATTGAATACTTTACTGTCCAAAGTCCCAGAGAACTCCAGCGTCATTGGATCTACTGACACTGAAACTCCAGTAGGAACCACCACAGTTGCAGTGTAAGTCCCCGGTCCGTCTGCCACATTTGTCAGATTTCTTGTCACAATCACAGTCCCATTCAATTGAGAGACAGTGATGGAAGGATAGTTGAGGTCATATATCGGAGGTGTGAGGGCCGGGCAGGAGAAATCAGTTAGGCCTGATATGGCTTTTATCTGCTCTGAAGTATAATTCGAGCTGCAGAGAAAACTGTAGTAATCTTCGATTGATATATCATAGACTAGACCAGGATCTGCAGCCTCATTTGGATTGACGTGGCCTGCACCATAGTTGAAAGGACCTGCTGTTTGCCCAATCGCATCCTTAATTGGCCCATTGGTGTTGTCTAATTTTGAAGCTGTCATTTAAACCAAAAAAGCAAATTAATATGTTGGTATATGTATCTTAAATATTCCAACCCATTCCACTAGATTTGGAATTGTTTTGAATTTTTTTCCAAATATTTGTGAGATGGATGACAAGATTAATTTTATTATTCTATTTTTAAATATAATTAATTTAAAATCAAACCGTTCTTGCTATATGATTGAAACAAATAAAAAATATTTATAAAAAAAATAAATTTATTTAATTAATTATTATGATTATAAATAATAATATAATTTTAAAATTAAAATAGAGATAGATACTAAATTACGTGTATGAGATTTTTTATTTATGACATAAAAGTTCTATTTTCAGATAGCAACCTACATAAAGAGTTGATAACTAAAGAGTTGATAACTAATCTTATCAATTAATAGTATTAAATAGTTAATTTGTTAAATATCAATCTACAATTTCCTCAAATATTTTAATTTTTATTTTTTTTAATGCATATAGGTATACTATTTTGTAATAAGTTTTAGAGGTTTTATTAATTTTATAGGATTTAAAAATTTATTTATTTATATAAATATTCTAATATTTTTAGTAGTTGCATATTTAATAAATTTTTTTTCAAATATTTATGTAATTTTGTTTTAATTAAATTTATTTTGAAAGAAATGGTCATATAAATAAGTGTTATATGGAAGGAGTTATAGTTTTTTAAGCATGTGCTATTGATAAGACACGGTATTGTAACAAAACCAACCTAGATATTAAGAATCTTCATGATAAAATGAAAGTGAATCTTGTTATATTTTGAACATGAAATTTAATCAAGAAAGGAAAAAATCATGCAAGAGCAGGAAATTAAAATTCATATAGAACCCGGCATTAAAATTTTACATGGGTAAAAATCGTGATTAGCATTTCAATTACAAAGGCATTGTTACACAAACTACTGTCTGAAGAGAACACAAAACAAGGCTAACTAAGGTAAATTAGATTTACAAAGTCTTTTAATCGTTGTCATTGTTAGAAATATCTACCTTGATAATAATTTTTTTAATCTCTTTCCCATCCCCATTCATTATCTTTTTTGCAAGCCAAGAGAAACCAAACACCTTCTAGCTTCTCTACCAAAATTGGCTTCGTAAACATGTCTACTCAATTCTCCTATGTGGGGATCCTTTTGAAAGTTACTTTGTTGCCATCAATTACCTATCTTACAAAATGGTATTTTAAATCAATGTTTTGTCTTGTTGTGATAAGTTGGATTATTAGCCTCCGAGAGAATACATTCACTTTCTCCTACATCTTTCTAAGATCACCCATTAGACACTTCAACTAGATTGCCTCTTTACATGCATGTTAAGAAGCTATATATTCTACCTTAGTAGTGGATAAAACAATTGCGCCTTGAAGCTTTGACATCCAACTAATCACTCTATCTATAAAAGTAAACACATATTTTGTAGTAGATCTCCTTTTGTCCAAATCACCAGCATAATCTGAATCTACATATCTATAGACTAAATCACCACAACAATTAAGATGATACAATGGTCACTTTTTCCTCTCATGCTGAAGCACCCATTTCATTGCTCGTTAATGTTCGTTTCCTGGATTTGCCATGAACCTACTCGCAACTACAAATGCATGTTAAACTTCTGGTCTTGTGCACACCATCACATCCATTAAGTTGTCTTCTACATTAACATATAGTAAACGAGACATATATTCCCTTTCTTCATCAGTTCTATGACTTAAACCTGAAAAAATATTGAAATGGGAAGCTAAAGGAACATTAATAGGTTTCATTTTGTTCATACCGAACTCTGCAAGTATTTTATCGTTGTACCTCTGTCGTGATAACAAGAGCTTTCCATTTTTGTTATCTCTATTTATCTCCATGCCAAAGATCTATTTTGCAGCTCCAATATCCTTCATAATGAACCTCTTAGAATCTTGATCCTTTAACATGGTGATCTCTTCCATCATTTTTCTTACAATAAGCATATTGTCAACATACAGAACCAAGATAATGAATACATACCATTGAAATATTTATAATACACACAAGGATCATATTTACTTCTAGTGAAGTTCTTGCTCAACATGGAGTCAAACTTCTTGTACCATTGCTTGGGTAATTGTCTGAGACCATACAATGATTTCATGAGCTTGCAAACTAATCTCTTGTTGCAAACTTGCACAAAACCTTCTGGAAATTCTATTTAGATCTCCTCATCCAAATGTCCATGAAGAAAAGATTTTTTAACATCTAACTATTCTAACTCATGGTAAATTAATGTATTTAATGCTAACATGGTACTAATAGAAACAAGTTTTACGATTGGTGAAAACATCTCATGAAATTCAAAACCTTCTATTTGAGAGTACCGTTTTGCTAGCAACCTCGCCTTATATCTTTTAATATTTCCATCAACATTTTTCTTCAATTTGAAGACCCATCTACATCCAACAACACTTCTCCCTTTGGGAAGTTCTATAATATCCCAAGCTTTTTTTTGGCCAAGGAATCCATTTCCTCGTCCATAGCCTTCTTTGATTTTTTGCTATCTTCATCATCCATTGTTTCCCGATGATAAGAAGGTTCCCCATATTCAATAACCAAAGCTATAAATGAAGCAACATCTTCATACCTATTGAGTGCTCTTCTTTCCCTTGTACGCCTCTTAAGAGTGACTGGTTATTGAACTTCTACACTGTATATCTTCTTCACCTTTTTCTTCACAAGTTTCTTCTTCCTTCCAAAATTTTGAAAATATTTGAGTCTCCAAATCAATTTGTTTATTTGGTGATACCTATTCATGTTAAAAAATTTCAACATCTTATTTTAGAACAGAAGATTCTTGAAATGTTATTTTTCTACTAATGATGATCTTTTGTGTAGAACGATCCCACAATTTGTATCCTTTCACAGCAACGTCATACCCAACAAAGACATAACATTTTTCGATTGGGTTTACTTAGAATGTTGATTATTTGGAATAAGAGCATAGACATTACAACAAAAAATTGTTCAATACGAATAATTGCAAGACAACAAGACCAAACATTTTCAGGAAACTGAGGAAAGTTACAATTAATAGCAACTGAAGGTGATTTATTTACCAAATAACAAGAAATGGATATGGATTCTTCCCACAACTCCTCCTATATATTAGCATTGTTATTCATGCTTCTCGCTCCTTCCAAAATAGACATTTTCATAAGTTCAAGAATGCAATTTTAATGAGTATAGACAATGGTTTTGTGTCTAATAATCCCTTCACCATTTCAATATTTTTAAAATTCTAACGAAATAAATTCATTGGAATTGTCATTTTTTAATTGTTTACTTGTATTGCATCATTTCTTTCCCACCACAACTTTAACTTATTTAAAAACATTGAAAATGTCAGCCTTTCTTTTAACACATAAACCCAAACTTTTCTAGAGTAGTCATCAATATATGTTACAAAATCAAATGCAACTCCATAAGACATTGTAGGAGATGGTCCCCAAAGATAGGAATGAATACAATTGAAAACTCCTTTACTATTATGATTTCCAGCCTTAAATTTTGTGTACATTATTTTCCATAAAAATAATTTTTACAAAAATCCAAACTTAACGAATTCAAATTAGGAAGTAGTTTATGATTCATTAATACTTGAAGGCCCTTTGCTTGTGTGACCCAACAACTGATGCCATAGACAAGTATCTTCTCATACCTCCTCAGATACAGTAACTGCCTCATTGACTTAAGCACTACCTTTAAGTTTGTAAAGGTTTCTGATATTTTCATCTTTCATAACCACTAGAGTACATTTTGAAACTCTTAGTGCTCCACATTAACATGTGAATTTGTAACCCTATGAATCCAATACTCCCAAATAAATCTAATTATTCTTCAACTCAGGTACATGTATAACATTAGTCAATGTTATAATCGTACCATCATATATTTTAATTTTGACATTTCGCACCCCAACAATTTGCTAATATACATTATTACTCATAAATATAAAACTTCAATTCATGGCTTGATATGAAGTGAAGCAATTTTTGAGTGGACTTATGTGATAAGAAGCTCCATAATATAATAACCAATCTTCAAAATGTTGAGAAATATTGCACATAAACAAAACTTCATCTATCATATCTCATTCAACATACAAAACCTCATCAATCATACCTCACTCGACTTGATTTGCTTCGTTCTTTGGGTCTTCATTGGATGCTTGTCTTTTCCAATAGTCCTTCTCGAGATGTATTGTTTTGCTGCAAAGCCAACATTTGGCTTTACACTTCTTGCCTCTTCATTTGATCTGGAAGAAGCTCTTTATTTTTCTCCTCTCTCTCTCAATCAACTTTTTGCTACCATAGATTTTGTCTTAGAAGTTTCAGTGAAATACTTCCTCCATACTTCTTTAAATAACATAGATCCCACAACATAATCAAATTCTAGATATTTAGTTGTGCTCAAACTGATAGAAGTCACCAAATGGTTCTAAGGCTCAAGGAAGGAGCATAAAAAAGTAATGACTTTATCTATTGCTTCAAAATTGACCTCCATATCAGTCAACTAACAAAGAAGGGTATTATATAAAGTTAGTTGCTTTGTAATTTTAGTTCCTTCCTTCACCCATTGGCTATACAACTGCCTCTTCAAATAATTTATGTTGGTTAGAGACTTGGTCATGTATAAAGTTTCCAATTTACCCCACATGTGCTTTGTTGAGGTTTCTTCGAAAATGTTGAAGAGAACATCATCATCCAAGCACAACTTAATGGTACTGAGAGCTCAACCATCCAAGTCTTCTCATTCTAAATATGTCATGCCAACAAGTCTCTTTATTACCCCATATAATGCTTTGTGTAACCCTTGTTGCACGAACAAATCTTGTACCTTTAATTTCCATAATGCAAAAATATTTACTCATGAATTTTTCCACTTCAAACCTTGGTCTTTGTCATTTTTACTATTTTTCCTCTTACATGGTTAAATTTTTCTTTAATTTTTAAAAAATTGAGTGGGTGCTTTCAAAATTCCAAAAAGAATCCTTAAATTAAGGTTTTCCCTTGTTTAATTTTGTGCTTACTTATTTGAAATTTAATTTTCTGATTTTTCATTCTTCTAGCTTTTCTATTGGGGTTTTAAAAAAATAACCCATTTCTCAAAAATAGGTTTCCCCTACTCTTTCTGTGAGAAACTCATAACTTAGAAATGTTTTGAGTAAATCTTTAGAAAACAAATTTTCTTTTTATGAGAACAAATTCTTCTTTTAGATTATTTACTGCAAAGCAAAACTCTAGTGATATTTTTAAATTAAATACTCGCTCTATTGCCTAAGATGCTGAGTTGGAGAATCTCAATTCAATTCGACTCTCTATGACTAGCCACTTTTTCTCTCCTAGCCGATTTGTCTCAACTTTTCTATTATGGTTGTCTACACCTCTTTGGTGATTGTTTTCACTTTGTGGCCACCCAAATCCATAATTTTTGCTACTCGCTCCTTTACTTGGCTTCATGAGTACAAAAAAAAGGCAACATTACAAGTTCACATCTCCTCTGTGTCCCTTGCTTCGTCATAATGCGGACCTTTTCTATGCACAACTTCACCATGTCATGGTTTGACTTCAAGAAAAAATGATGGACTTCACCTTGTGACAACTACACATGATTTCTCAACTTAGAATTTCCTTACACGTAAACTTTCCACATTCAATTCAATTTTTTCTCGCAACTTTCTTTCTCTGAAATGTTTCTCCATCTCATGACCCTCACAATCAATTTGGCTTCAATGCCACTTGTTGTTTTTTGGGCCTATAATTTAATTAAGAAACGTAAGATGCACACGAGAAGAGAAACTAAAGTCAATTTGGCTTCAATGCCACTTGTTGTATTTTGAGCCTATAATTTAATTAAGAAAGGTAAGATGCACATGAGAAGAAGAAACTAAAGTCTTAGAGATAGACACAAAGTTTTATGTGGGTGTCTCAAAGAAACCTCCATGGAGCAAGGGATTGGAATGCTTTTATTATTCAAGGGTAACAATGTTACACAGTGGTTTGAACAGTAAAACAAGGTTCACTGGCGTAAATTACATTTACAAATTCTTTTAATTATTGTCATTATTAACAAATCTCCATGATTAAAAATCTTCTTACATGTTTTTCTAATAGATTAGATAGATTTTACTTATATATTAAAATTACTTCTTATGATTCTTTAAAATTTAACAATTTAAATAAGTGTTTTGATGCTTATTTAAATTGATTCGTATAGGTTTCCCTTACTCTTTTTGTGAGAAACTCATAACTTAAAAATGTTTTGAGTAAATCTTTAGAAAACAATTTTTCTTTTTATGAGAACAAATTCTTCTTTTAGATTATTTACTGCTAAGAAAAACTCTATTGATGTTTTTAAATTAAATACTCGCTCTATTGCCTAAGATGCTGAGTTGGAGAATCTCAATTCAATTCGACTCTCTATGACTAGGCACTTTTTCTCTGCTAGCAGATTTGTCTCAACTTTTCTATTATGGTTGTCTGCACCTCTTTGGTTTTTATTTTCACTTTGTGGCCACCCAAATCCATAATTTTTGCTACTCGCTCCTTTACTTAGCTTCATGAGTACCAAAAAAAGGCAACATTACAAGTTCACATCTCCTCTGTGTCCCTTGCTTTGTCATAGTGCGGACCTTTTCTATCCACAACTTCACCATGTCATGGTTTGACTTCAAGAAAAAATGATGGACTTCACCTTGTGACAGCTACACATGATTTCTCAACTTAGAATTTCCTTACACGTAAACTTTCCACATTCAATTCAATTTTTTCTCGCAACTTTCTTTCTCTGAAATGTTTCTCCATCTCATGACCCTCACAATCAATTTGGCTTCAATGCCACTTGTTGTTTTTTGGGCCTATAATTTAATTAAGAAACGTAAGATGCACACGAGAAGAGAAACTAAAGTCAATTTGGCTTCAATGCCACTTGTTGTATTTTGAGTCTAATTTAATTAAGAAAGGTAAGATGCACACGAGAAGAAGAAACTAAAGTCTTAGAGATAGACACAAATTTTTATGTGGGTGTCTCAAAGAAACCTCCATGGAACAAGGGATTGGAATGCTTTTATTATTCAAGGGTAACAATGTTTTTTTCCAATGAAAAAAACAGTAACTTTTTATTAAAAAATAATGAAAAAGTTACACTAGCAGATGTACTGAAACATGCCGTAAGCTGCCGCAAGGGCTCAAGTGCTTTTGCACCCCACGCAAATGTTAACGAACTAACATGCACAAAGAATAAGAAAAAGAGAAAAGAAGAAGAGGAAGGAGGAGAAAGGGCAGGAAAAACTAAAATCCGGGAGTAAGCAGAACTCACGCTTCAAGTTTTTCTCCCCTTTTTCTTTTCGACCTTACGCCACTTTCCTTGAGAGGGCTCGAACGAAGCAATGACTATCTGTGTTTCTGTATTCTGAGGGCCAAGTTCTTTGTCTAAATCTGAAGTGTCTGAGAGATGGTGCCGTTTGTTGCCTCCCGTGCTAGGAGCCATGCTAGACTTTTCTGTCTTGTTGTCTGATGGGGTTTCCTTCTGATTCTCCGTTTCTTCAGATACCTCGGTTTTCTCTGCTGGTTTCTCTTCCTCTGCTGCTTCTGATTCTTCATCCTTTGAATCTGGGGGTGAGAAATACCATCCTTTTTCCTGCTTCCCTTTCTTCTTTTTTTTATTCTTGGCTTCTGGGCATGAATTTTGTAAGTGTCCTGTTTGCCTACAGAGCCTGCATCTGAAGGCGGTGTTTTCATAATCTAGTACCTGTAGCCAGTTCTGTTGTTTGTAGACCAGCCTGATGCTATCCGACAGCCCTTTACTTAGATCTACTTCCACACAGATCCGTGCGAAAGTGTAGATCCTTTCATCGATCCTTTCCAGATCTGTTTTGACATATTTCCCTATGATGTTCCCTATACCTTCCAGCACTCATTCATGCCAAAAGTGCAGTGGAAGATTGTATAGTCTAACCCAAACTGGCATTTTGGTTACAGTCATTTTATTTGGATCAAAATTAGGGAACCATGGGGTCACAAATAGCCCCGATGTTCCCCAGAACCATGGCCCTGAACTTATGACTGTATCTCTGACATCCTTGGATATAAATTTTACTATGAAGAACCCTTTTGAACATAGGTGGATATCACATTCGATGGTCCATCTGGTGAAGATCCAATGGAATAGATCCAAGGGTTTTGGCCAGAAGTTGTTGAAACGGCAGATTAGAGCTTGTGTTTCATAGTCCTTGACGACATCATCGATCCCTGACGAGTCTAAGTTTAAAGCTGGGGTTTCTTCTGATTGATCAACTATGTATGGCCTAAGCAAAGATCCGTCGTGGCCTGGAGATGGCCCTGAATTCTTGCTGCTCAGATCGGACCCTGAATTCTTGTTTCCCTGTAAGATATTTTTGTAGGATCCCTTTGGTTGGGGTTGGGCTGCAACTTTTTTACCTTTATCTCCCCCTGAGGTGCTTGTCTATCCCTGATGCAAAGCCCCCCCTCTTAATCTGAGATTTAAGGTAATGATTGATCCTGGCCCAATCTCGTAGCTTTCCAACGATCTACAGTCCTGAAGGGACCACCTTCCACTGACCAGATGCTGGGCCTGACCTGGGAATCCCATTTCTGCCCTTATTTGTTGTTTCAGATGCATGGAAGTGTCTCCTGCATGTACCCAAACTAAACGAGTTTTCCCCTGAGGGGGATTAATCAGAATCTGAAAAAAAAGATTTGTTACCTGCTCTGGCTGATGGCGTAGTTTCAGATCTGGCTCCGATTTGGTTTGTTTTCCCTTTTGCATAACTAGATCTGCAGAAAATCTGCCCAATCTAGGGTTGATGACTTCGTTCTGCCGCCTGGGATCAGGCTATAGTCCCAGATCTGGCCGACTATTTCTCAGTTTGGGGTACAGATCGGGTAGATCCATCCAAGATCTGCTGAGATTTGGCCATGCAGATATGAAATGGGTCAGATCTGCAGCAGGGAGATCCCTGTCTTTGCATGCAGAGTTCGTGAGAAGAGGGACAATGTTGGCGTGAGCGAAAAAGCCAAACCCTGACAAATTCACGCCTCCGAGGTGGTTTCTGAACCCAAAAGCGATTTTTATAT
>APFE030950373.1:0-26761 GCA_000404065.3 Pinus taeda | reverse complement strand
AAGAAGAAATGCCTTTAAGTAATTATGGAAGAGCTTGTCAAAAGACCCTATTTGCAAGCCTAATGCTACTTTTAGTAGGCAAACTCATGATGGTACCATTTTTTCTAACTAGTGCCTAGCATTGGCAATGTGACTTTAGATAGGAAAATCCGTGATGATCCTCTTCAGGCAGTTTCTCCAAAAATGTAGTAGAAGCTTCTCTTACTAGAAACCTCGAGGATGATGAGCTAATTATTGTTGAATAAAGATATGGTCGAGTTCTCCTATTTTTAGTCCTTGCTCCTACCTTTAGGGATCTTCCCCTTAATATATGGACCTATCCCTAACTCTCTCTCCTTCTGTATAAATTCATTCCCTTACACCCTCAAATGATTATTCAGACTAGATTGGTCATGCTTCCACTAAATTATGCTTAATTGCTGCCAATTTGTGAAAGAGAAAGAAGAGCTTGAGAAGTCTTGGCTTGGACTTGGAAACCCATCTGGAAGGAGGCTTCCAACATTAAGGTAGTGGTTTTATGCTTCCCTCTTGTATTTATTATTAGTAAAATGCATGTTTACTTTCCATAAGAATGTAAATGACTACTTGCGTAGTATGATGCTCCTTGATCTGTCATATAGTTCACATTATAATGCATATGCTATGTTTTTCCTTTGTTGTCTTTGTTTGATCTCTCATGCAGGTATTCATTCACAACAGGATAGCAAGGAACGAGCTTGGAAGTTAGGAGATCGAGTTTGACATCGAAAAGTGAATGCATAGGAGTGAGGTAGGTATTGGTAGGCTAAATTGCTTCATTTTTAACCCCTTTTCTACTTCAAATTCATAACCTTATACCTTTGTTTTAACCTCACAACCTCCTTATTCCTGCACTATTCCATGAGTCGTGCCTTTTCCTGCACTAGCCTTATATTTCATATTTAAGGGTTACAAATGTGCTTAATTAATTAATTTTTATTGATTTTATACCTTTAATATTCTTTGCAACTAATATTTTCTTTCCTAAAGTATTTGGTAACAAATGTATTAATCATTTCTTTAGCATGGTCGAGTGCAGGTAAGATTCTTGCACCATTAGCGAATCCTAAAAATCATTCACCGCTCACTACCTAACACGGACATCTCAGTCAGAATCAATCCTCTCAATTTGGGCTCAGAGCAGAGATAAGTCAGGGATATGATAGAGATTAGGTCGCCGGCCGAATCCTCAAATTTAGTGTTTTGTCACAGCCAAAAGGCTTAGCATGTAATATTGTCGTTATTTTGTTACAGGCAAAAGGCTTAGATTGTAACGCTAAATGTAATTTTTGTATGTCTGCATGCCTGAAGGGATGTATATAATGTAGGATTTAGATAGAAAATGGTAGCGAGTGATAATGATAGAAATGCTACTATAACTGTGGTACTTCGTAATTTTGTTGGTATCGCCCTCGTTCTGGGTTGGATTTGATTTCACCATGTACATTTGTTGATTATGAAATTTAATATAAGTGACTGCACCATGTTATTTCACTCATGTGTTTAAATCATATGTTGATGCGTTGCTGAGTGTTGAGTTTACAAGTTTCCTAAAAAGGGAAATGAGTTGGTTGGCTAGGGCCCATCCAACCCATCTCATTCTCCCTCGCATTCTTCTCTCTCATTAAAGGTGCGTTAATTTTGTTTTAATGCAAGGTGTGAATTAAATATATGCTTTCGTTCTTTCACAAAGTTCAATTTTGATTTCATTTATAACCATTGTGTGATAGATCCATGGTGTGCATACTTAACTAAGTTTGATCTTACCCTTTTGTAATTTTTCTCTTAAAAGCTTAGTATTATTTCTACCTGGATCCTACAAGCACGTTATTCATGCACTAGCAAATTTACAGTTCTACGAGTTGATTTCTTTGGTTCATTACAGCAAAATGCTTTAGTTCTTTTCTGTCATAAGAATCTTGATGTGTTTCTGCAAGTGAGTGTTCATCTTTTAGAAGTATTATTGATACTATGAATTAAATATGCTTTGGTAATTAAGGAATGAATGTTTTTATGATGCATTAATCTGTCCATGCACTATACACTTTTAAGGAAAGGATCGAACTTCATATTTAATTATTTCAAAGTGAACCTTTCTGAATTAAGAAGGTTAAAAAGGTAGATCTGATTTGTGTGAATAACTATTACAAGGATAAATCTTCCTATCACAATTAGATGATTTCTTTAGTTGCATGAAAGAGTTCCTTCATTGAAGAAAAGTGTGCTTTGAATTTAGAAGTTAATTCTTATTTTGAAGTTAAATTGGGTTGGAGAATCTTTCTTCTTGTGAAATCTATTTCAAAGTTTTGTTCACCTTTGCAAATTCTTTCTTTAAGTTAACACACTCTTTATTCTTTTATGAAAGAAATTTGAAAACTTGGTGCAAGAATCTTTGTTCCGGTACATGAATCAATATCCTAATGCAAGAACAAAGTGCTCTAGTCCTAAGACTTAGATCCCTTGCATGAGGACACAAATCTTCAGTACAACTGTAAAATATATTCCCAACATATAAAATTTGTTCTGGTACTAGTGAAAGAATATTGCAGGAGTACGTGAATAACAACTCAGTGCAGGGAGAAAGATCGATAAAGAAGTCAGACAACTTCAAGGGTCCAATTATTAATCTAACATACAACTATTCTGAAGATAGACATAGATTTCCATTTCAATTAGTCAGGATTTCTTACAAGAGTTTGAAAGTTTCTTTCATTTATTTATCAGAAAAAGTACTTTCTTTCACATTCCAACACTAGAATTTCTTTGGTGTAAATTGTCAAGTGATATTTTCTTTTCGATTCTGCAAGGTTGTAATTAAGGAAGTAGGAATAGAGGTAGGAAAAGTTCATATCATCTCTGGCTTTCCTGTGCTTCACCTCTAAGTTTACGAAACCCCAGGTTGACAATTAAGTGTTGAAGGAGTCTACCTAAATGCAATTCTTGCACCCAACATTTTGGTGTCATTGGCGGCAAGGCGATTTCAAATTGGTAAGAAATTTTGGTTTTCTGCAATAGTGGTAAGTATGCTATTATTGTTTCTTGAGTATGATTTCTATTGTTTTAAGGATTTTTATGAGTGCTGATTTTTTGTTCTTTGCAACAATTGAAAGATTCTTATCTTTACAACATCTGGATTTGTTATGAAACCAACTCACAAAAAGATGGAAAAGATAGATGAACACCTTAGGAATTATCCTCTTCGAGGGGACAACCTCCTTTACATTACACAAATGAACAATTCTTGGATGATACAAATGCCAAGACCTTCTTTCTATATATAGGAGTCTAAGGGGTCATAATATAATCAGAGCCGACATAACAATAATAATGTAAGGGCACAATAATAACAATAGGGGGCTTCTATGGGGACAATAAAACAATATGGGGACTACATGGGTACAACCAATATAATAAGGGGGTGGTACGTAATAACAATAAGGGTTACACTATAGTAATAGGGACCTAACATGCCCCTCCTCCCCTTCAAAATGTTGGTCCTCATGCTTGATAGTTCTTGATGCTCTGTACAAATTCTTGTCCTCTCCAATGTGAAATCTTCAATGGTAAGTCTTCCACTGAGAGAACTCTAAAGTTAGCGTCAGTTCTTTTATCTATGTCTACTCCATAGTTCCAATATGATTTTTCTTCCTCTTCAAGTTTTGGCAATATGTTTGCATTGGGATTTTGCAACTTTTGAATGGTCCACCACACTCTTCATCCTCTTCCATTCATACCTTGCTCTATTTATCCAATCTGGTTGGATAATAGAAATATCACAAAACAATGCTTCCACATCCTCATCCTTTCTTGAGAGTGCATCTGCAACAAAATTTTGCTTCCCTTTTCTATAGATGATGTCAAAGTCATAATCCAACATATTTGTGACCCATTTTTTCTATTCTTCTAAAGATAATATTTGTTCTAAAAAGCATCTAAGACTATCATGATCCATTTTTACCTTGAAGAGTCTTCCCATTGGGTAAGGTCGCCATTTCTTAAGTGCATGTAGTATTGCCAACATTTCGTTCTCATAAATAGCTTGCTTGAGATGTAGTTGTAAAATTACCCAATCACCTACATCAAAAAAAAATTCACTGTGATGTTGATCTACCTGTTGTTTCATTCGATTTTGCACCAAAGTGGCGTTATCCTTTAAAAGTTGGAGAACTTGTTGTTGATGCTTGATGTGATCTTTCACTGCTTGAACCTTTTTCTTCTTTGTTGGACACCTAATCCTCAATGGGTTAGTGTGGAAGCCGAATAGACAAAAGAAGTCCAAGAGTCCTTGGGATGTGGAACCCAACAGTCACAATATGTACTATAAATGTATATCACTTGTTAATAAAAAATGATTCTCATGTTTTATCCTTCAGATTATGTTGTTGCCCATGTGTGTTTAACATGGTATCAGAGCGGGTGAATTCTTGCCTTGCTCAAGTGTGAGCCACTATGTCTGTGTGGCCTTTCTTTGCATGTCATTCTGGTCGCTACTCATGATATGTGCGATGTATACATTGAATTGTGTTGGACACTGTCACGCGGAATTAGTCGATCTTGCGGACAAGATAGACCTTCCTAGAATCTAATGAAGACCTAATGATAAACAAACCAACCAGACACTATATTTCTCTAAATGCGCTTTATAAATAGTGGTAAACAAATGTGTTTAAGGGCCTCCTACCTCATGTCCAACGCAAGTTCGGAGATGCCTTCGCTCCTTTGATCCAAGTAAGTTCCTTCGTCGCAAACCTGCAAGCACAAACAAGGCAAACGATTAAATAACACCTGAATATGCAATATTATAAAACATATTTAACATGAAAGTCAAGGAGTCCATGAAACAAATAGCATAAGATACTTGTTGAGAAAAATGAGCTTGATTGTATTAATTCAAAATAAAAGAACCTTACAACCTTTGCCTTGACGCTGTACAAGCTCCTTCCAGGGTCCAACAAGAAGTCTCCTCTACTTTGACAAGCTTCACTCACTCCCTAATGGGGCCAAAAAGGTATGTGATCTCTACTCTTAAGCTCAAATAGGAAGTCTTGATTTCACTAGCATTTACCCTCAAAAGTTCAGCTTCTAACCTCCCTGGCCACTGACCCAATGCCTCAATTTATAGTGCAATGGAGATCAGTTACCAGCTCCTCCTTCAAAGGGTAGAGTCCTCCTTCAAAGGGATAGCTCCTCTCAACAAGGGATTAGTTCCTCCTATGATGGGATGCATGAACCACTTGGAGCGAACAATCCACGTAACAAATGCTTCTAGAAAACTCTAGAATTAACCCAAGATGAGTTTTTTAAGATAAATATTGCGCCTTTTGACTTTTACAGGGGTACGCACCTTCCCCTTTACATACAGAGCGTATAAGTATGCATATACCTTGAACAAAAGGTGTGGGCCCGCAGGCAAAAGTAAGAGAAAGTGCGGAACTAGAGTTACATTGCTTTTTTGATGTCTTTCTCTCTTTTTTCAAGCTTTTTTTGAAGATATGAGGTTTAAGACTTTCTTAGGAAGCTGGTATAGGTGATGATAGGCCTACACCGACTGCAAATAATCAGGGTGACGATATGTTTGTGTAACACTTGTAATTTGACTAATTGTGACTGTGTAGAGGTTTGGTGGCAAAGGAGGATGGAGTTGGGTTTTGCAGATGGTGATGAAGGTTTGGAGGGGTCCTCAGAAGTCCCTAGTACCCTTCTAGAGATTTCCATTGCGATCAGACTTCAAAAAATCGCTCCCATGAACTTCTAGAGGAGGCTGCAAGGGATCTATAGGAAGTTCTACAAGAGGAGGCCAAAAGTGATTTTTGGAGGTTTGAAGGTGGAAAATGGATGAGAAAAAGGAAATGAAGGTTGGATGAAGGTGTTGGAGGGTCTAGGACTATGTTAATGAAGATTAGGAATGAAGGAGAGGATTGGACTTGCTCAAAGGGGTAAGAAAGTGACTTTGTGAAAAAAATGCAGAAATTAGGATAGTTTGGTGAAATCTGTTGAATGAGTGAAAGAATCTACAAAAGATGAGCTGGTACAGGTTGTGCTATGGAGGGATGACAAGCTAGAATGGTTTTCAAGTGAGCTGCACACCTACTACTTAAAATTGACCCAAGCAAGAACCGAAAAACAGAGTTTGTCTAATTTTGACCTAAAAACAAAAAAGTTCTAAACAAAACGTTATGAACAGGAAACTATGTGAGAAAGCCATGGTAAATGAACAAGAAATGGTCTAAGCATGTGAATCCAAGAAACTATCAGCTTCTCCAACTCAAAACATCACACTAGCGATTGCATGAAAGGAAAAAAAATGTGTTTTTGGTGGTAGCAGTAGTGCCTTGTCTCAATTCATGGTCTCAAGGAGGGAGAAAGGGGATCAAGGCTTGTTGGTAGCCTTTATGGATATTTCTTTGTTACTATAGCAAACTACATAAACAACTTGAAGCAAGAACAACTAATTTAATCATCAAAAGCAACCTATTCTACCAAAGCAAGATTAATCCTAAACAACACAAATCAGCTTATGAATGCAAGAAAAAAAACATATAAATACACAAAGGAGGTACTTGGAAACTTGGGTTGGGCCCTAAATAAAGAGCTTCAACCCTCTAGAAAATATCAGTGCTGGTTCAAAACTGGATTCATCTTCATTGATCAAAAAATAGATGTTACATCACAAAACTGTCCTCAAAAAGAGCTGAGTACAAGGATGCACAAAAGTGTGAAAATAGACTATCAAATGGCTAACCTACTGAGACCCGAAGCCTTCTTATTTATACAAGTTAGCACCCCCAACAGTCCCCCTAAACTTAAGGAACTCGGCTGCCTAAAATTGGAGATAACAGTAGCCCCACTTGAGTTTTTTGGCCGCCCCTTGGAATCATCGATGTGGTGGCCTTTGAACTCCGAGCTGCTGGTGGAGAACTCGAGTGAGGGGTCATTAATGTAGGAGACACCCTTCCTATAAGTCCTCAACCCTGTTTCCTTGAGTTTGGCTGCTATTCTACTCATAAATGTCTGGTCCTTGTCCAAAAATCTGCAATAAACACTCATTAGACTATGTGGCAAAGTGACTATCCCTATTCACTCAATTGACATAAGTATATTCAAAAACATGCACAAAAATATGGAGAATGGTGGATTAAATGCAAATAATAGGCAAAATGAGCCCATATAGTTACCCATTTTTAGGGCTCATCATCACCCCCTGTTGAATGGGTTGCTCATCCTCTAAGCAATTAATCTAGTTCTTCATCCTTGATGGCTTTAACAGCTTCCCTGACATCCCAAGCCTCTGAGATGATTTCCTCTTCCCTGTCAAGAAAACCTGCCTTTCTATCCACTTCCTTCCATTACTTTTGTTCTTCTTCTTCCTTAACCCCTTCCAATAGTCTTAAGAGTAGTGGAGGACTGAACTTCAGGCCAATCCAGTTGGCTTTCAAGTTTTGCATTGATTGTTTGTATAGGGGCACTCTCACCAAATCCTCCCTCATTTTGGTTGGGGAGTGATACTCCCTGATATTTAAGCTATATGACAATGTATTCCACCTTCTCATGCAAGCATGAAGGAAATCATCGCCAAATAATCTTTCCATTTCTTCAAAATGAGCGATAGCTTGTGCTTGCCTCTCAACGTAATCAGGGAGAACTTGAGGATTGCTTACAAGATGTTGATGAGAATATATGAGAGCTGAGGGGTCTTTCCATTCAGCCCTTATTAGCAGGGGCTCACTTATTTATTTTGCCATGATCTATTGAATTTCCACTGCTCTTTTTTCCTCATGGCTCATCCAAGAAGCCATAACCATGAGTTTTAGGTCTCCCAATGTAGCATTCGAATCCCAAAAGTTCACATCAGGGAGTGCCATATTGTGTAAGTAAAATTATGCTAATTTTCCTTTATCCTCAGCTAAAGTAGTGGCACATAGATGCATAAACTGACCATAATTTTGGAATGGGATTGTTCCCCTTTGGGCCAATGTTTTAATCTCGAACTAGAGCCATTGGTCTTTGAGATATAGTGCATAGGATCTAGCTGGTTGCCTGCACTACAAAGCCTCCATTGCCTAGCTGGCCTTGCAGGCCATCTGTGCTTCCCTTTCCTACAATTGCTTCTTCAACATCAGCACTTCAGTTGCTGCCTAAGATTCTCTTTCTCACTGCTGCTTTATCATCATTTCAACATTAGGTTGTGGCTCTTCCTCTTGCTATTGTTTCTCTGCTGCTTCCTTATCCACTAGGGGACCTTCCTGTAGTTGCTATTCTTCAAAAATTTGTGATTTGTCTCCCCCTTGAGTTTCCTCTAGCTGTAACTACTTTTTCAACAGTTCATTTTCCTCCTGTAGTTGGGCTCTTCTAATGCTTTCGGTGTGTCTCACCATACCCAACTCCCTTCTTAATTCTTTCAACTATTCTTCCATGTGTCCTATATCTGCAACTCCTTTAGATTTAGTAATTTTCATCTAGATGTGGGTTATAACCCTTTCTTGTTCTAGTTCAAAGAAAAGGGGTACAATGAATTTCTATGGGATGATCTTCCCACCTTATAGTAGATTGTAATATGAGCCTAAATTAGGTTGAGGGCTTGGTTCAAGTATCTCTTTGGCCTTGCCTTCCTCTTGTGACTGTTCTGCTGCCTTCTCTTCTATTTTTTCAATCTCTTTTAGTTTGGCCAATGTTTCCTATAGAGAGGTTTGGGCTTCCTGTAGAACTACTTTGGAGTCCATTAGTTTGATTCTTTCCTTCCAAGTGGAAGTTTTGGACTCCCTCTCTCTTAGGTGATAGAGATTTTGGAGGGGGATTCCTCCTTTTTCTTAGTAGGTGCATCCTCAATTATTATAGGATCTTTTGATGGTGGCTAGGGCTTGCCCACCTTAATCTTGGTGCTCCTTTTGGCTTTGAAATACATGGATGTTTCTCTTTTTCTTTTTCCCTTTGTTTTGTTGGAGTGCTCAATGCAGCCAGCACAGCTGCTACTTCTTTTGCCAATGTTTCAGGGGATGTTTCTTTATGCTATTCTTCCCCTTCATCTTCTGCAGTCTTTTCTATGTCTTTTGTTTTTTCTTGTGCCTCTGCTATCTCTGGTAATGTCTTCTCTTTTCCTTGCTGGGTCCTTTCCTCTCCTGTGGCAATCCTTTTCTGGGCTTTCTTGGGATTTTTCTTCTCAATTTTTGTTCTTTTCCTCTTCTCTGTCTTTGAGTCTGTTTTCTTTTCTGCCTTATGTATTGCAGTGGGTTTGTCAAGTTTCTCCTCTTCTTTCTACTCCTCCTCCATTTCATGTTCTTCCTCTGTTTGAATATTTGGTGTCTCCTCATGCATTTCTTTCTCAATTTCCTCTTTCCCTTCCTCCTCCTCACTACCAAATGGGCTGATGTCCTCAGTTAAAGTTTTGATGTCATCTTCTCTGGACATATTCATTCCCAAGCTATGGGGATGGTGTATGTGTGTAGGTCATCTTCCAGTAATAATTTAATGATACCATGGTGGGCCAGCTGGTTTGGGATCCCTGCATTTAGCTTGGTGCCACATTCTATCAAAGACTGGAGGAGGAAATATGGGAGACTGAGTTTTCTGACTAGAGGTAGGTCCATCCCATACCTCAATTCATGCAATAACCTGAAGTGATAACCATAAATTATACTGAACCTTCCTTCACAAGTGATATATTTCATTATTTGGTTGCCGACTTCACTTCATGGAGGAGGTAATCTTGTCCTTTTGACCCCATTTTTATCATCTACAGGATGCTCCCCAGGTTGAAAAAACGTCCTTGGCAACTTGTCCCAATGTTTTTTCCTCCTTACTCCAAGGGAGCCCAAGTGGAAGACCTGTGATTCAACTGATAATATCAGGTGTAAGTTCTAGGGTCAGACCCCTGAAACTGACTATAGCATGTGTTTTCAAATGGGGTCTTAAGGACATCAAAAATTCTTCAGTCACCCCATGATCATATCCATGAATTCTTTCAAAGAAAATCATCAAATTTTCCCTAGTGAAGAGGGCCACCACCTCATGGTGCTCATGCAATTGGTTGGATTTCAAAGGATCCTTTCTCATAAAACCTCCTGGCATGGTGTTTAGTGGTTTCTGAAGTGATTAAGCGAGAAGAAAAAACAACAATTTCCAAAATCAGAAACAGAGGGACAACTGAGTTTTGTTTTTTTCTGAACTGTAGGAGGAATTTCCCGTGTGCTCCTTCACAACACCAATTTGCAATTCTCCCTTTCTATAATTTTTTCTCAACCTAAATTTTCTTCGTGGTTCTTGGAAGAAATCAATACGCTGATAGAATGTGAGGAAAAGAAAGGCAAATTTTGAACACAGAGAAGGGAATGAAGAGACTGTGTAGAATTTCATAAAAGACACAACAGACTTTTGAATTTCTCTTTGTTTGTTTCTCTTCACCCACTACTCTAGTTTTAAGCTACCACCTTATCTAAAAATATCAGATGCAGAACAAGTTTTTGAGCCTACCTCATTCCCAGCTTGAATTTGACAAGAATTCCAACTTTTTCGGCTACAGAGATGCTCTTTGTTTTCCCTATAGAAATCTTCTTGTAGAAGGTGTTCCTACTCCTGTAGAATGCAGTAGTGCTCCTGTAGAACCTGATAGGTGGGAGGGTTTTGAAAAACTGGTAGAAACTACTGGTTTTCTACTTTGAAGGGGTAGACGAGCACTGCAGTCAAGAGCTTCATAACATGAAAATGAACCAAAGGGTGGCGGAGGCTTAGACTGCATTGTACTTAACTATTGGCGTAATCCACGGTGAGGAGATGAGGTGGCTGGATGGGTATGTTATCCCCATCTAGACTATTGGTCCTACGCCAGTGTAATTATGGTTCTTCATGCCATCTGACCACCATCAACTCCCTTACTCCCATTATATGCTGCCATCACTACCAATTTCGAATGTTTTCTACTTGAGTTCACATGCCACACGTGCTGATGGCATATCTGATCGGTTGTTTGAATTGGACGTGGCTCAACTGAATTCCATGAGGGTATGTGAACTAAACGATGGTGGCTAGTTAGTTGGTCACTGAGTCTGCTCAATTGTGACCATTCCCATAGCTCATGCAGTTTTGAAATAGTATTCATGCAATTGAGGAATAGGTTTAGCCACTTACCTGCTTAGTCGCGATTGCGCTATGCATACTTCAGACTCTAGCACCTCATTTCCTCATTGTTGTTGCTGCTGGTGCTCTACATGCTCAGCCTTTGTCTTATGTTGATGATTCCTTGATCAAGATCTGCTCCTTAAGTGCTTCATACATCCTGCTGCATTGATCCTGTCTATGGAGTTTGTTTTTCAAAGGGATCAGCTGCTATAGGAATCCTACAGGACTTCCTGTAGCCGCCTCTCCTTCTAAAATTCAGGCTGATGCTTGAGGAGGCTTAAAAAGACAGCTGAAAAAGGTTCTGAATGGAAGACATAGCAGCTGGAAGGTATCAGGTAAGAATAAGCAAGAAGAACGTTGCTCCTTTATTTGTCATCTTCTTTTGTGTTTTCAAAGTGGGAAAAAATAGAATTTCTATATTTTGTTTGTGCAGGGAAAGGAAAAAATGAGTGGATATGCGTGTGTGCAAAGATGACATGGAGAGTTAGGTAGATGGATGGTGGTAGGGAGGTTCATAGGCCTTCTAGACAAATTTCCAACCCTTGGGTTCTTTTCTAAAATCGATTTTGGCCTTTCTGTAATTTCATAGAGTTTCCTGTAGGATGCGAAATTTTCAGAACAAATGAGACTGAGGCCTAGCAAAAGAGTAATAACGATGGAGGGATGGACTATGAAGGGTGCATGCAGCTTGGTCATGTCTTTCTCTCTTGTGTGACCCTCCTACATCCTGCAATTCATCCAAAAGAAGTTAGCTTTTTTCCTTTTTTTTTGTTTTTTTTTTTTTTTTTTTTTTTTAGACAGTTGGGGCACCTCTAGGAGTTTTTCACCCTCACTACCTACCCTAGGTGCCTCCAAAAGGTTTTTGCCCAGGGATCTTTTATTTCTCTTTCTGTTTTTTTTTTTTTAGGGTGTGGGTGGAGTGGAGACAGGGACCTGCTCCACTACCAACATTGTTTTTCCCAAAATTTCAATGAACTCCTACTTGGACAGGGGCTTCCTATAGATCTTCAATCTATTCCCATTAACGAGCATAGGGATGGCTTCTTCATCTATGGTCTGGATATGGACTGAACCATTTTCATTGCATTTTTCTACTGTATAGGGTCCCAACCATCTTGTCCTCAGTTTTCCCTTGAAATCCTTATATCTTGAATCATACAGCAGCGCCCAGTCTCCTTGTTGAAATTATTTTTCTTTGAGGTGTCTTTCATGCCATATTTTTCTCTGAAGTTGGACTACCCCTGAGTGGAGTAGGGCCTGCATTCTCTGTTCATCCAATCATTTAGCTAAAGCAATCTTTCCTTTTGTGCATGGCTGAGATCTAGGTCTAGTTGAGTTGCCATCCTTAATGTGTTATATTCAAATTCTATTGACAATAGAGCCTTCTTCCCATAGACCAGCTCATAGGGTGTAAACCATGTGGTGGTTTCCCAGGTGGTGTTATAGGCCCAGATGGCCTCAACCAATTGATCTGCTCAATCTTTTCTGCTGCTGCTCACTACCTTAGTCAAAATCCCTTCCAAAGCTCTATTGGTGACTTCCACATGTCCATTTGCATGTGGATGATAAGGGGTGGAAGTTTTGTGCTTAATCTTGTGGTGTGTGAGCAGGTCTTCAACTAAATTTGAGGTAAACTAACTCCCTTGATCTGTAACTAACTCTCTTGGGTAGCCAAACTTGTAGAAGATATTTTCTCTTAAAAAATCAGCTACTTTTTCTTCTATTGCCGCTTTGATCGCCTTTGTTTTTGCCCATTTTTTCACATAGTCAGTACACACAATGATGTAAGATTTATGTTTTGAAGGAGGGTTGATAGGACCCACAAATTCCATGCCCCAATTCTTAAATGGCTTGAAAGTCACTTGAGGTTGTAGGGGCATCTCATCCCTTGGAGTCGGTTTCCACAACCTTTGACATCAGTCACATTGGCTGATGTATCTTCTGACATCTTGATGAAGAGTGGGCCAATAGTAACCCGCTTGCAAAATTTTGAAAGCAGTCCTCTTTGTTGCAAAGTGGCCCCCACACGGCCCATCATGACAGGTTAAGAGGATGTCAAAGACTTCCTCTTCTCTGATACATCGCCTCAAAATTTGATTTGGGCCGAGTTTGAAAAGATTGCCCCCAATCCAAGTGAATGGGGCACTTTTCCTCACGATCTTGCTCCTCTTTTGAGGACAGGTGTGGCGGAAGCTATGCTGAAACCAAGTAATTTTCTATATCAACAAACCATGGAGAGAGTAATGAAATAGAAAATAAGTGTTCATCTAGCATTTGATCATCCACCATTCCTTCTTCACCTACAGGCAAATCTAGTCTAGACAGAAAACCAGCAACAACATTTTCCTTACCTGGCTTATCAACAATAGTCAAATCAAATTGCTGCAAAAAAAGTAACCATCTAATGATATGAGCATTTACATCTGGTTTATTCATCAAATACCTAATTGCAGCATGATCTATGTGTAAGAATGTTTGATAGCGAGTGATGTAGTGTCGGAACTTGTTTAGGGAATGGACTACAACTAGGAGCTCTTTTTCAGTTACAGTGTATTTTAATTCTACCTTAGACAGGTTTTTATTGACAAAATATATGGCATAAGGCAACTTCTCTTCAACTTTCCCTAAGACTGCTCCTATCGCTTTTTTTGAGGCATCTGTGTGAATGTGGAAAGGTAGGGCCCAATTTGGACCTCTCAAGATTGGGGTAGTTACCAACTTACCTTTTAAGGCATCTAGAGCCTCCTGACAGTTTTCAGTCCATATAAACTCAACATCTTTCCCCAAAAGACCAAACAATGGAGAGACTAGCTTACTAAAATCCTTAATGAATCTTCTATAATACCCTGCTAAGCCTAGAAAACTCCAAACATCTCTTACCTTTTGAGGAGGTTGAACACTTTGGATGATAGCAATCTTGTTGGGATCCACCTGTAATCCTTGCTGAGAAATTGTATGACCTAGCACGGTCCCTTCATTCATTAGGAATTCGTATTTTTCAGGACTAAGGGATAGATTCATTTCAGTACACTTGGCTAAAACTTTTCCTAGGTTAGTAAAAACTTCCTGGAAGTTAGAACCATAAGGGGTAAAGTCATCCATATAGATCTCCACTAAATCATGGACCAGTTCAGCAAATATGCTCAGTACTACTCTCTAGAAAGTGGCGGGAGCATTGCACAACCTAAAAGGAATTACCCAATATGCAAAAGTACCCCATGGACAAGTGAAAGCGGTCTTATCCTAGTCTTTCGGGCTTATTTGGATCTGGTTGTACCCACTAAACCCATCTAGGAAGGAGAAGAACTTATTCCCTGCGAAGCCATCTAAGACTTGACCTATGAAAGGCAAAGGGAAATGGTCCTTCTTGGTGGCTTTGTTCAGTTCCTGATAATCTACACAGATTCTCCACTTCCCATTTTTCTTTGGCACTAGCACCAAAGGAGAAACTCATTCGCTATTAGAGATGGGGTAGATGAATCCTGCATCCAGCAATTTTTGCAGTTCTTCTTTGGCAATGTCCTTAAGGGCTGGATTCATCCTCCTTTGAGGTTGTCTAACTGGTTTACAATCTTCCTTAATGTAAATGTGATGAGTACAGACAGAAGGGTGGACTCCCTTCATCTCCTTATAACTCCAAGCAAAAGAATCAAAGTGATTCCTCAATAAGCTACACAGTTCTTTCTCTTGAGAGGTGGACAAGGATGAGTTGATCTTTAAAGTTTTTTCTAGGCCAAATTCCATGTTCTTAACTTAGTGGGAGGTCGGATTAGCCACACACAGATCAACTAGAGGGTTAGCTTGGGTTTCTTCCACTAGCTCCTCTAAGGGAAACACACTGGGGGTTGGATTCTGGATCAAGTTCTTAATAATATCATCCTCGGTTTGTGGACCCCCCATGGTAGTTTCTACTGTACACAATGGTGTGGAATAGACTTCATCCTCATCTTCCTCCTCCAACCAGAGGGGTAAATCATGTTCCAGTAGAGGTTGGGCAGAAGGATAGAGGACTAGCTACTTGGACATATGCCCATTATTTATTGTCATGTTCCCAGCTCGACAGCTGATGTAGGCATCTGCAGTATCCAACCAAGGTCTTCCCAGGATGAGAGGATGCCCACTAAGCTTTACCTTTGGTTGGAGAACCAAGAAATCAGTAGGGTACTCCCAGGAATCAATAGAGACCATGACATCTTCCACAATCATCTCAGGAGTCACAGTGGAGCGGTCTGCTAACTTCAGTACTGTTGAGATCTTTCTTAGGGAACCCTGAAGGTTGAGTTTGAGCATAGCGTCCCTGGTCATCACATTAACGGAAGCCCCTAGATAAATCAAGGTATGGGGGATTACAGTGCAATTGATGTGGACATCGACTACAGGACTTCCAGGGTCTAGATATTTCGTACAAAGTACTTGCCCCAACATCAGATCGTATAGTTGTCCTATGACATTGATAGTTGGGGCATCTCTCTTTCGCCTACCTGGGTGTTTGAAGCACTTCTCCTTGATCATATTGTTGTATATAGGCACATCCTTTATGGCTTGGAGAAGGGGTATTTTTACACATATCTATTTTAGTTCTCCCAAAGGCTCAGTTTCTTTTGGATTCGGTTGGGTGGTTCCAGTTAGTCTCTTAGGAAAGGGTGGAATGACTTTGGGTTCACTTTCCTATTTTTCTTCCTCATCCTCCTTAGGAGGAGGTTGACTATCTAGGAGAACCTTCCCAGATCATAGGTTAATCTCCTAAATCTCCATAGCATAGGTTGGGCATGATGTTTCCTCACTGTATACCTGGTGGGTCTATCTGTTGTTGGGGTTCAGGTTCAGTTGAGCAGGTATTTGGGGTTGTCTTGGAGGAGCAAGAGGTAATGGTTGAGGTTGAGTAGGTGGTGGAGGCAAAAGAGTGGGGGGAGATTTATACTAGGGCCTCCACCCCTAATGAGGTGCACTCCACTGAGGATGTGGATAAGCATAAGGATGAAATGAATGAGCAACTAGAGGGGCCTAGTATTGAGGAGGATATGACCAAGGAGGGGGTGTGGACCAGAAAGGATGAGCAGGGGGACCCCAAGAAGGCATGGAAGTGGCTTTATTGGGGTTGTAATAGCTCTGGGAGGTCTCTTGCATTCCCTGTTGGTAAGGTCTGGGCCCATGTGGCCTCCTTTGATTCATGAAATAGAGTGGTTCAGTGGCTCCCTCAACCCCTTGATATGCGACTTTGATTCCGGGCAAGGAAGGGCACTGATTCGTAGGATGGTCTTGTTCATAGACTACACACACTTCTATAGAGTGCAGTGGGCATTCATTCCTAGGGTGCTTTCTCATGCACCTGGGACAGAAGATGGTCAGAGCTCTCTCGGCTTCCTCTTGTTTCCTTTTGATATGTAAGGTATCCATGTGCATGGCAAGAGTCTGTCTCACCTCGCTCTTGAAATATTCAAGTTCGATTCTAAGGGATGAGCTGGATGAGGATGTACTGGCTAATGGTTGACTTCCCCTACCTCTCTTCCTAGCTAGCCTGGAATGGTTTGTAGACACAATATTTATGTCATCATAAGGTAGTTGATAAATGTCTACCCCAGCCAGTAAATGGAGGGTATCTAGATGGTCTTCAGGGACTCCTCTGAGTAGAACCAAGATCATAGATTCAAGGTCAAGTGTGCACCTGGCCCTTTTATAACTGAGTTGAAACCTCTCTTCATAGTCTTCTAAAGATTCATCACTACCCATGGTCATACGAAAGATTTCTTCCTTGGTTTCCTCTGACCTGCAATAGTCCCGATATTTGTTGTTAAAGGCTTGCTATATCTGAGCCCAAGTTGTGATATTGTCTCTAGGTAACCCCATGAACCAGTGCAAGGCTGCATCCTTGAGGGTAGAAGGAAACAACTTCAACTTCTGCTCGTCTTCTGCATAGTCATAGGTTTGACAAAAAACAACAAATTCAAACAAGAAAGTATCAGGATCTTTGGTAGTTAGTCCATGGAAGTGAGGTAGGGCCGAAGGACTTATGTTTTTCATTTTTGTGTCCCCATTGGTTTCTCAGATAGGAAATGTACCTTCTATTCTTTCCCCATTCCCTCTAACGTTTTTGTTTTCAGCCATGGTCTCAGGAGGAATGTTTTCTCACTCTTCTTCTATTATAGGATCTTCGTATATCTTTAGAGGTTCACCTATAAGATCTTCTGGATCACTGCCACCAAAGAAGAGAGAAGGGTGAATCAGTGATGTGTTAGGGGTGTTGGGTAGGAATTTTCTTGAATTGTCTCTATTCCTACGAGGCATGAAAGGAAATCTCTTTTTTGAATTTTTGTGTTTCTTTTTCTGCTTATACCTGCAAAAACTGAAATGGATTGAACAGCAAATTGCAGCTAACTAAAATAAACCTTGCTGAAATGAAAATTACAAAATTGAAATGAAAGCAGGAGATGTCTAATCTACTTTTGCTGAAATGAAATTGCATAATTGAAATGAAAGTAGGAGATTTCTAATCTTCTTTTGCTTAAATGAAATTGTAGAATTGAAATGAAAGCAGGAAATGTCTAATATACACTTGCTAAAATGAAATTGCAGAATTGAAATGAAAGCAGGAAATGTCTAATCAATGCTTGCTAAAATGAAATTGTAAAATTAAAATGAAAGCAGGAAATGTATAATCTAAGCTTGCTGAAATGAAATTGGAGAATTGAAATGAAAGCAGGAAATGTCTAATCTATGCTTGCTGAAATGAACTACTTAGCAGAATGTTGCAGTAGAAAATAGAAGAAAAGAAGTAATCAAAAATACTCTGACGCTTCCCCAGCAATGGCACCAAAAAGAGTGGTGAGCTCCAGTATTGTATAAATAATGCTACAACTCCTAGGGCTCCCTTATTTACTTTTATCAACCTGGTAGTTCGTAACAAACTTGGAAGTGACGATGCTGTATGCACAAGTACTAGCTCTTATTGCAGGTTGTCACTTGATCAGCTGGCACAAGTTTGCTAGGAGATTAAGCCAACTTCTATGAGCTCTTAGAAGAAGCTTTTACTGTGATGGAAGAAGACTAATTCTACAGGGGCTATTCTATTTGCAGAAAGAGAATGAAAATTGAAATGGAACTCAAACCCCAACAAACTCTAACAAACACTAATCATGCAAGAAAAGAGATGGGAAGTACTGAAATGGGTGCCATTGATTGCTGAACAGGTAAATTGTATTTATTCAAGCTACTTCTAAAGAGAAATGGGAATAAATCATCTTTTTTCAATTTTGAGTATTTCTATGCAGATTTATTATGCTTGTAATTTGACTAATTGTCACTGTGCAGAGGTTTGGTGGCAAAGGAGGATGGAGTTGGCTTTTGCAGATGGTGAGGAAGGTGTGGAGGGGTCCTAAGAAGTCCCTAGTACCCTTCTGGATATTTCCATTGCTATCAGAATTCGAAAAGTCACTTGCATGAGCTTCTACAGGAGGCTGTAGGGGATCTATAGGAAGTTCTACCGGAAGTTCGACAGGAGGAGGCCAAAAGTGATTTTTGGAGGTTTGAAGGTGGAAAAATGGTGGGAAAAATGAAATGAAGGCTGGATGAAGGTGTTGGAGGGTTTAGGACTCTGTTAATGAATATCAGGAATGAAGGAGGGGATTGGACTTGCTCAAAGGTGTAAGAAAGTGACTTTGTGTAATTCAGACAGTTTGGCGAAATGTGGTGAATGAACGAAATAATATATGAAATATGAGATGGTATAGGTTGTGCTATGGAGGTATGACAAGTTGAAATGTTTTTCAAGTGAGTTGCACACCTACTACTTAAAACTAACCCAAGCAAGAACCATAAAATAGAGTTTGTCTAATTTTGACCTAAAATCTGACCTAAAAAAAGAAAAGTGTTGAATAGAACTTTATGAACAAGAAACTATGTGAGAAAGACATGCTAAATGAACAATAAATGGTCTAATCATGTGAATCCAAGCAAATATCAGCTTCTCCAACTCAAAAAATCACATTGGCGATTGCATGAAAGGCAAAAAACGTGCTTTTGGTGGTAGTAGTAGTGCCTTGTCCTTAATTCATCGTCCCAAGGAGAGAGAAATGGGATCAAGGTTTGCTGGTAGCCTTTTTGGATCTTTCTATGTTACTGCAGCAAACTACCTAAACAACTTGAAGCAAGAACAACTAATTTAATCATGAAAAGCAACCTATTTTACCGAAGCAAGATTAATCCTAAACAACACAAATCAGCTTATGAATGCAAGAAAAAAACATATAAATACAAAAAGGAGGTGCTGGGCAACTTGGGTTGGGCCCTAACCCAAGAGCTTCATCCCTCTATAAAATATTAGTGTTGGTTCAAAACTGGATTCATCTTCATTGATCAAAAAATAGATGTTGCATCACAAAATTGTCCTCAAAAAGAGCTCGAAAATGAGCTGAGTACAAGGCTGCACAAAAGTGCGAAAATAGACTATAAAATGGCTAACCTATTGAGGCCTGAAGCCTTCTTATTTATACAAGTGAGGACCCCAACATTCCCCCTAAACTTAAGGAACTCGGCTGCCTCAAACTGGAGATAATAGCAGCCCCACTTGAATTGCTCGGCTGCCCCTTCAAATCATCGATGTGGTGGCCTTTGAATTCCGAGTTGCTAGTGGAGAACTCGAGAAAGGGGTCATTAATGTAGGAGACACCCCTCCTATAATTCCTCAGCCCTGTTTCCTCAAGTTTGGTTGCTAATCTGCTCACAAATGCCTGGTCCTTGTTTAGAAATTGTCCAAAAATCTGCAATAAACACTCATTAGACTATGTGGCAAAGTGACTATCCCCATTCACTGAATTGACATAAATATATTCAAAAACATGCACAAAACTATGGATAATGGTGGATTAAATGGAAATAATAGGCAAAATGAGCCCATATAGTTATCCATATCTGGGGCTCATCACCTTATATTGTGAAATGTGTTTTGCATAAAGGGGCCTATGAACTAATTGACTATGAAGGAAACCCTTTGGATAAGCCCAGAATGGGCTTTATCTTAAAAAATGTTATGCATGAAAATTTCATGCATTTGTTATGTACATAAGTGTGCTTTTCATTTTTTACATGTTTGGCTTGGTGTGTAAGTGTTTGCTGCTTATTGTGTCTTTTTACTTCTCATGCAGATGTTTGTTGCACCTTATATCGGTTTCACTGATGGTACCTGTTGCAATACCCAAAATCTATCCTCCGTGGCATGGGTGATCTACAATCCTCACAATGAGTTAGTAGACCTTTAAGGTGTTTGTCTAGGGTGTACCATAAACAATATCGTTGAATATAGTGCCATCATTGAATTATTAGCTAAGGTTGTTGACCTCAATATTCGTGCGTTGATGTGAATCTGGAGTCTCAGCTTGTTGTTCTTCAACTTAACAGGCGTTATTCCATCAGAAACCCTCAAATCTTAAGGTTGTATTTACATGTTGACTTAATGGAAAGAAATTTTGATTATATCACATATCAACACATTCCTATAAAGCTAAATATGTTAATTTATGCATTAGCAAACCATGTATTAGATAGAAATTTACGCAATTTATAAAAATCATAAACATGTATTTAGATGCAATAGGTAAATGTAGTAAAACATAAATAGATGTATATCGTGTGTTGCACACCAAGGCACTCAAAAAATATATGTATATGTCCAATATATATATATATATTATATATATATATATATATATATATTAATATATATATATATTATATAATATATATATGTTCAAGTTACATCACAAGACACATCTCTCAAAACACCTGAAAATGAAACCTAGAAGTCTACTATGGGTGCTTCTCTCTATAGCAGACCACTACACGGACCACTCATCTAAGCAACCAGTGTATCTTGTTCGACACACCCGAGGTGTGTCGTTGGTACTATCTCAGGATCTCCTTGAATCCTCTGTAATCAGGGATCCCCTCAGTCATGCCCTCTAGGTTCTGGGCTATCTCCTCCTTAGCATCTCCACCCGGAGGTGGCAAGGTGATCTTTCTGTTGTCCCTCTAAGCCGTAGGAGCGAGACCTACTAGTCTCTTAGGTCCAACATCTGCAAAAAGTTGAGCATAATTATCAGGGCATATATATTTAAAATCCAAAAAAAAAAAACAAAATACAAAAAGTTTGGTGGTCAAACCAAGTATTTTACCTCTCTCATCCCACTACTCTATAGTTAGAAGCAACGTGTCAGGGTCTCCCCTGAAGTTCATCCCTGGTATGGCCAATCCTCGACTACCACTTGCTAACAATGTAGCCACTCCATAAATTCAGGACCCCATGACATTGGCTGGCCGCCGCTTCCTCGTGGCATCACATGATCCCACCAAGTTATTTGGGTCTCTCGTGGTCCGGGCCACCCCACTCACATGTCCTATAACTGAAGAATAGGTACCCGCTCCAGCATGCGTAGTATCAAGATCGAACCGTACCCAAACTACTTTGTTTCACCTCTCTGGTATTTGGTCAGCTTCCTCTTCATGTTCAGAGACACGGCTCTGCCTAGTCAAACATATGAGGATTGAGACAGTCTAAAGCCAACTGCAGTTGAGTTTTGGCGGCCTCATCCTGGGCTTAGGAATCAGCCGCCCTCATGATGGTGAATAACAACACTTGTAGTGATAGATCATTCACCGTGGGTATCTGTAACTTACCACTAGTGGATGATTTTCGTGCCCCCAGATACACTCGTGTGATGAGCATATCTAAGGAATCTATGGTGATTCGCACACCGTCCATGTGGGGTCTCTCCCCTCGTCATGATAAACCAGTCAGAAAATAAATATATGTGGCATCAAAGTCAACCTCTTGCCCATGGATGATGAATTACCCTCCATTGGGTTCCACGACTGAATTAAGTATTCCAGGAGATCTAGTTGTGCTCTCAATAGCAGTGTTAAGAAGAATTTTAGCAGTCCGCAGTTCCGGAGGACATTCAAACATTGAGGATCGGTTGCCCCTCTCTCATCATCATCATTGTGAGTGTGTTCTTTCCAGGAGAATTCCATTTTTCACCTGCACACACAAGCATTCTCTTATTAGAAATCATTTACCCATTTTTCATATGCCACAGTGGTTTAAAAATGATTTTTTTGTGTTTTCTACGCTCATCGCAACTGTTTTAAAACAGCTGTGACGGTTTGGTTTGAATAGTTTATAATTTCTTTGATCATCGCAGGAGTACATCACTATCTTGCGACGAGCTCGATTTTGGCCTGTTTATATTTCTTGGTCGTCACAACCCCGAGGGGGAAATCTGTGACGACTGAGGTGGAATTTTTGAAACAAAAATTCCTCCCAAACCCAGCCAAAAACATGAAATTATGTTTAAAATTAACACAAAAAACAAGAGAACAAGCAAAGTATTTACCTGGAAGGAGTTTGGGAAGCAATGAACCAACGAAGCTCCAGGAATTGACCACCCAATTTCACAAGGTATGTGTAGTTTGAAGTTTTCACCACAGTTAAAACAAACACAAAGTAAATTATTTTTTACCCTATGCCTTTTTATAGCCCCTTTTTTCGAAATTTAGGGTTTTGACTATGGTTTTTAGGGTTTTGACTATGGTTTTTTGGGTTTTGACTATGATTTTTAGGGTTTTGACTTAGGTTTGAACACTAATCGTGTATTTTTGTCGAACGGGTCTTATGCTGGGATTTCTTTGTGCCGTAACAGGTGTTCTAGATGTTGGAGATGATCGATACATGCTTGGTGAATATCGCAAAACGTTTGACCTGAGTCAACTTTAAGCTCTTTTCTGACTCTTGAAATATGAAAATATTGTCAAGCCCTTGTCGTTTCGAGTTCGTTAATGGTTACAAAATGTCGTGTCCCTAGTAATTTTTTTACTTTTTCAGGCTGGAGCACTATTTACGAAAAGTACTCCTTGACTGAAACGGTCAAGCACTTCTCTCAAGTATCGTTTTCTACCTTTTCGGGCTTGAGAGACACAAACATACAAAAAGGCCCTTTTGGAGTTTTCTTTTCCATGTCTTTTTCAAACTCTCTAAACATGCAAAAGACTCTGAGTTTTACCTATGTCAGACTTGTTAAAGCCTGATGACATTGGACTTGTCACCAAGATGGGACCCGAGCTTCCCCCCCTAGGGCTTGTTATATTGCAAGCATATGCTATCCCCTTCAAGCTTGTTTTTCAAAAATAATTGGGGTAATCGCCAATAATGGTGGGGGGGGAATTTAGAAATATTCCATTGGTTATCTATGGTAGCTAGTCGCTCTTGAACATAGACACTTTTACTTCTCGTCGGGTTTGGGATATCCTTACATCGTCATTGGCCTTTCGGGGTTTGGGTTTGTCATTTTTCCTCATTCCATTTGATCCTTGTTGTCTCTGCAAGACCTTTGATCCCTTGGTACCAAAATGCTGCCACATTCCAGAGTCATGTCACCGATATGTTCAGGAGCTTAATCCTTCTGCAGTTTTCACCCTTACATCCTCCTTTGATTCTCTATTTCATCCATCTACATCTTATTCCTTTGTCTTGCGTCGTTGATGTGGGAAAAATTATGGCCCTCTTGTGATGGATCACTTCCTGTCGACATCGACTCATTATTTAGGAAGTTGATCTAGAGATTACTTTTGAGTACCTTGGAGCTTGCATGCCTCAATGGCAAGTTCTTGCATTTAACGATAGACTTGCCTCATTGGTCTTCAATCGGGTGATTCCACAAGTGTTCGACTCCAGTTCATTCTTCACACTTTGTGGATTGTACTGGCAGTACCTTGAGAACCATTAACATTACTAGTGGTCTCTCTCGTGCTTGTTAATGGTTCACATCATTGGCCGGTAATCAAGCTATTTTCTAATATGTTCAAATTCAACAAATCTATTTGCATATTAGAAATTTTACTATGATCGGGTTGGATTCAAGACCCTGAACTAAGGTTACATAAGTTTGGGTTGTGTGGATTGGTTTGTGATTGCATACATGACTCTTTGATTGGATGGTTGTGACCATACCTGAGTCTTTCTGGATGGCTACGACCATACCTGTATTTTCATATGGTATTATCGACTGTATGGTTGCATCCATACCACAGACCAATTCTATCTGTCTTTTGGATGGTTGCGCCCATGCCTAGACTACATGTATTTCTTGCACTGTCAGAGATATCAATTGTACTTGCATTTGTAGGTTCTCCATGATGGTCTTCTTGTTCATTTATGGTTTTGTAAAGCATTTCACCCCTCCCATTCTCTCGGCCTTCATGCTTTAGGGGGCATCTATTACACAGTATTTTATCACCGACCCCGCCTCCCCTGGTCCTGGATAGATTTGGTCCCTGAATGGCATCTGTTTAATGTCATACATTGACAAATGTGTCCACATCTTCCAAATCATTCGAGAAGATTAAAAATTCTTTTTAATCCTGAAGATTGACCCTTTTTACCCATGTTCCAAGATCGTCGCAAGAGAACCTCATTCTAACAGTGACAATAACCTGGAGTGGACTAGAACGTCACGACGTCGTCACAGGGGTACATTTGTTCTCTGTGATGGTCAGATTTTAGGGTTCGTCGCAAGTCCTCGGTATCCTACTTGCAACGACAACTTTGAATACACTGTTTCCCTGCAATGTCATCTCTAATTCCTAATGTTTGAATTGCGACAACCCAGACATGGCGAATTAGTTCAAACATAATTCTTCTCGGTGGTTCTGGAACTGGTTGTTGGGTAAAGGAATTTTGCATTTCCTCCTTTGAGATGGTGGTTCCACCTTTTGAGAAACCTCCCTTGAAGATAAGCTCCCTCTCCCTCATTTATGGAGGCTCCTCCTCTTATAAAAGCATTCCCCATTGCTATGATCAGTTATTTTTTTTGGTAGTGAGCAAATTAGCTAGTTCTTGGTGTTGGCTTGATAATTTATGGTGTGAATTGTTGATAGTCTAGCAATTGGTTGTGGATTTCCTTAGCCTTATACTAGTGCTTTTGGGTGAGAGAGAGAGATATCAGCCTTTTGGGAGACCTTTTGAGAGTGAATGCTTGAGGGGACATACTGACTGGACCCTTCGATGAAGCTTGCGACGTCAAGAATTGGTTGTAAGCTTTGCTTTTTCTCATATTAATACAATCAATGGTGATTTCCTATGTCATGTCTAAAATACATTTGATAGATTATGGTTCCTTGACTCTGTAAATGAATAGTTCATTGTTGTGCTCTATTATGTGTTTTGTTGTTCTCTTGTGTTGTTTCAGGTGAATCACTCATTAAGGAGAAGGAAACGATAGCTGAAGCAGCGTAACGAAGGCTCCATTGAACACTGGCATAAGGTAGGCTCTTTCAACAATGACTATTTAAGGAATTAACTATTGTTTTGTCTTGCTGTAACTAGAACCACTATAGGGCTAGAGGGGTTGCCTCTGTCTGCAGAGGGAACTTTACCTACATCACAGGAATGCATGGCATATGCATGTGGATTCTTGGCCATGATATGTCACTAGCATGGACGATTTCCTGAATTGACAATGATTTTCCTAGCCTTTAGATTTCCTAGATATCCATGGAGATTTTCAGTTTATTTTCATTGTTTTGTTTTGGTTGGTTCTCATGTTTCCTTAGCTTGGGTTGAGTTACTAGTCCTGGAGCCTTGGTTGGAAAAATGATCTAGAGACTTGTAACAACTTGGGTTGAGTTACTAGTCCCATAGCCTTAGTTGGAAAAACACTTTAGAGCCCTTGGTGGGTTGAGTTACTAGTGTTGGAACCTTGGTTGGACAACCACTTTGGAGCCTGGTAAAAGTTGTGGGTTGAGTTACTAGTCCTAGAGATTTGGTTAGGTAAATGCTCTAGAGCCTTGAATGGTTAGGATAGAGACCAATCTAATGATAGTTTTGTGATGTATGACCATGAGGTGGAATGATTATTTGATGGGTTGAGGTGGATGGCCTCTAGAAGCCATGGATGGTTTTATATTGATGTGTTCTATGAAATCCCACATTCATGCTTGGAATATGGCACAAAGTTGAATGTTTGAAGAGAGATTTGGCTCAACCATTCTATAGTCTGCTAGAATGTGGAAGTCCCATCCCAGGTTTGGATTTGGCTTCATCAATAAGAGGTTATTTTTCCTTGTATTTCTATGAGTATTATACTGGATTATATGTGGTTTATATGGTTGTGAGTTCATTGGTATTTCTTCTTCTATTATGCTAGTTATTTGTGTTTTATGATAGTAGCTATGTATGACTCTGTTGATGCCTCGAAAATCGCTGCAACAACATTGGGGGATAACCACCCGGTCCGGACCTTAGTACAGCTCCTTTTCCGTTTGGGATGGTGGCTCCGACTGGATATAACGAGACCAGTTTCCCGATAGTGAATAAAAGGGATGGATGAGTGATGAGTTGTCTGTTTTAATGATAGGCAGCTAGCTTATTCTATTAACAAAAATAAGAAAACTAACACTAATCCCGGGAACAACTTATTCATTTGAAATGCAGCGCTTAATAATCCTTATCTATTCACAGGCATATAGATGACTCTGTAAATAAAACATGGATATTCAATCATTTAAAGATTACTTCATCTAAATAGTTAAACGAAGCGATTAACACAAATTACTGCATTTACCATTTATATCATCGATACATATA
>APFE030950371.1:0-30452 GCA_000404065.3 Pinus taeda | reverse complement strand
CCTAAAAGTTTTTGATGGTCCTCATTCTATTTCCACCATCAAAAACATGATTTAAACATTGCATCTACAAGATTTTTTGAAATTTTTGGCATATATTCTAGCCATTTTTAACGGTCATGGCAATTACCATCAAAAACATGATTCAAACACTGCATCTACAAGATTTTTTGAAATTTTTTTGCTAGATTCTAACCATTTTTAACAGTCATGGCAATTCCTCCACAACTCCTTTATAGCCATTCCATAGAAAATTTTAGGGGTAAATGTTCGCCCTTTGGTGAAATTAACGGGTTTTAAATTTTTAGTGGGCGAATATTTTGTATCATAGTACATTTTTGCAAATCACCTCAAATAGCCCACCTTATTTTAAGGGAGAGGGTAAAAAAGGTAAATTTAGCCGTTGAAATTATGAGCTACAACCTTCGCCCATTTTCAAGAATATGTTGTATTTAAGTGAATCCATTGGCCCAATAAGTTTTATTTAAGTGAATACTATGGGCGAAATACCATATTTATAAAAGAGGTCTGGTAATTTAATAAAACTATAAATCAATGAGAGGTATGGTAAATAAATAAATAAAATTTTATATTTACTCCATAAGTCACCTTATATACATGCAAGGGTGTAAACAAATCAAAATATAAGTAAAGTGGAGGTATGGTGAATAAATAAAATGTCTTTTTATACTTACTCAAAAGGTATGGTAAATAAATAAAAATATAAAAAAACTATACGTATGGTAAATAAATAAACCGTCTTTTTATATTTAGTCCATAACCCTCGTTCTATTTATGAAGTCTCAAGAAAGAGGTTTTATTTAAGTGAATCCTATGGGCCAAAGACCATATTTGTAAAAGAGGTATGGTAAATTAATAAAAATATAAGTAAACAAGAGGTATGGTAAACAAATAAAACATTATTTTATATTTACTCCATAAGTCACCTTATTATGAGCAATCGAAAAATGCGTTATATTTAGGTAAAACCTATGGGAAAAATACTATGGGACAAATACTATGGACTAGATTGTTATTAATACCATGCAAAAAAAACATTATTAACCCTATTATTAGTATTAATAAAAATAAAAATGGCACATGGTAGGGAATTAAACCCTCATAGATCCATCTTTACTCTGGATTTACTAACCCTCGAGAGGTATCAAATATCGTGATATGCAAATTAGCATACAGTGAAAAAATATTTGATCCTGATCAAGATTAAAAATGGATGTTGTAATTTAATGTATGTTAAACATTTTACTTGGTTAAAATAAAAAATAAAATAAAAATCAACTATTAGTTCTATTAATTTTTATAAATTACTAATAGTAATTTTTAGGCTCCAGGCTTATGATAACCCATGGTAATACCAACATCTTACAAGATGTTATAATTGAGTAAAATATTCGCCATGCCTGGTGAGAGATTCGCCAAACAATTATATATACATATTATATTATTGATAAAATAGCCTTCCATTTTTCTTATATACCATGGATATTCGCCCATTTATTATACTTATAAATTTAGGGGGGGTTCTTAAAATTTTCCCTGACAAAAACTCCAAAAAATCAATTTCAAAATCCTTGTAATTCATACCTAGCCTAAAATTAGTCATCAATTTAGTCATCTCGAGCCTCATTGATTACCTTTTGCCGAGATTGACTCGGAGAGAGCCCTCTCCTGTCCTCATAGGGCTAGCTACGAGGCTGAGCGTGGTTTGATGTAGCCTTGAGTCTTACCTTATTTCAACCTAAGGTAGATTTGAGCGCTAACACAATGCAAGGTTACTTATATGAGTATATTTAGCTATATAAGGTATATTTACCAATGTGTTATTACAAGTGTTTCCAACTATCTGACATGCTTATGAAATTAATGGTTCATTTCTAGACTTAAAATTGTAACCTATCTCATGTGTTGTAAGTTAAATGAGGATTCAATTAGGTGTTGTTAATCACTCAATTTAAGAGTGATGCGATGATTCTATGTTTCATTCATTCTTATATATTGTTATGATATCAAAAGGTTTACTGATTAAAGCTTCTTGGGGGATTTAGATTGTTGATGTCAATGCTAATGCTCGCAAATCTCGCTTGGTGACCTAATTTGATTATTATTATTCAAGACTATGGATCGACTCACATTCATGTGTAGTTCAGTGTTGTCAATGCTTTTATTAACTTCCTACAGGCACTGCAACATTAATGTGCATTATTCAAATTATATAGATTGGCATTTGGTCTAAATTATTAACCATGCAACCAAGTCTAAAGTGCACAAGAACTCAAATCTTGGTTATAGGGACTTCCTCTATATTGTAACTCATCGTATTCCCATTTACATGAAGCCTCCAGGAGAAATACAAAAATTGACACGAGGTTTCACATCAATCAAGATTGTTAACTAATGAAATCACTTATTGCTAATCAATGATTGCAGTGTTTCACAGTTCCATAATAGGGAAGTGGTGGTAGATGGAAATGAAAGTGGAAAGAATTCTTTCATCCACTAGATCCATTAGATGAGATCTTCCGCATCTAGGCGGATGAAAGACTATTGTTTGATAAATCCAACTAGGGTTTTTCTAACTCTACCTCATGAGCACATAGTTTCTTTAATGAGGATGATGTCTGAATGGAATATGCTAATACGAATTTCTAGGGAAATCATTTTGTTGGCGCCCCTAACTACCTTGCATTGAAAGAGACAATTTTCATAAGGGAATAAAGGTAGGGGCCTTCTCTACTATAAGGACCCCAGAGATGGGTACTTATTTTCCTTTTTTGATCTTGATTAAGGGCCTTTCCTAGCCTTTGGATAGTTTTAATTTATGGGCGGCACGAGAAGAGAGGGGAGGGGGATATAGGGAAATACCACCATAAGAAGTGGGGAGGTCTTGTTTCTTGGAATTGGACTGAAGGGCATAGGGGTTAGAACCAAAGGGGGGGAAGGGAAGGGAAGATGAAAAAGGGAGAGGAGCAAGAGGCAGGGGGAAGGGAGATAGAGGGGACGTGGATAGTGGGAAAAGGGGGAAGAGAAGAGGAGAGGGGGGAGAGGAGACCAAGGGGAAGAGGGGGGACAAAGGAGACCAAGGGAGGAGTGGAAACAAGAAAGGATGGGAGAGAGGGCGAGGAGAGGGTAGGGGGTAGAAAAAAAAAGGAAAGAGGAGTGGGGAGAGAAGTACCTAGAGAAGGAGTCTACATAAAACCCTTAGTGGGAGGGGTGCATGCAGGGGGCACATCCCATTTTTCTTTCACATTATGCTTCTGAGTGGTGCTAACAATCAAAGGGAACGAGGCTGAGGGGAAGTCCAATTTTATCCGCTACTTCCTTCCAACAAGGTGGGTAACCTTAGGGAATTTTGTGCAAGTATGTAAACATCGTGGCATGAGTGATATCTGAATGGGATATTTTAGTATTCAATTTTTTGGAACCAATTATAGGTGTCTCCTTTGATTACCAAATTGGGGAGAATACCCTCCTCAACATTTAACTTGACTTGGATCCAATCCCATATATGTTCAAGCTTAGGCTCCCATCCTAGTTCTAGATTAATGGAATTCCCAATTTTGTTTCCTATTACTTAAGGGATTTCTCTGTTTAGAGGGGGGAGGAAGACTTAAGAGAACGGACTATACTTTTATGTTTTCCATCAGATCTCCAAGAGGATCAAATTTGATCAACCATGGTTGTAGAGAGATACATACTTTTCTCCAATATCAAAAACCCTCTGAGATGGGTGTATAGTTGGATGCAGTGTGAAGGATGAATTAATCCATCCACCCTTGTGGAAGTAGATGGTGTGTAGGAGAGTAGCCAAGTAGAGGAGGCTAGGAGCACTTAATCCAACCTCCTAAATCACCCATATTGATGGGATTTCCATTGAAACGACCAACTAGGGTTTTTCTAGAGAGATCCAAAACTTGTAAAAGTTGAATTTTGTGACCCACTTCAAAACAAATTGTATCTTGCTTCTAGAGAGTGGTCCTATGTTTATGTTTTCTTGAACCATGAGGAGAGGAAAAAGTAGATTATGATATAGAGGGGTCATCACTATTAAAGGGTGGCATGGGGTCACATTTAAAAGAGCTCGATGGAGGTGTCAAGAGAGCGTAGTAGAGTGAAGGGGATGGCAGAAGAGAATGGGTAGACTAAACCAAGGAGGAAGGGGAGATATGGGTGAGAACAAATGGTCCAGGAGGGGAAAGCGAGGTGACACATGGTGATGGGAGGTAAAAAATAGGAGCATGAGGCTAAGTGTGTGTTGACCTCATGCTCGCTGATGAAAGCTAGCTAAGTGAAGGGGCTAGATGAGTAGTCAACCTCGTCATCCCCTCAATAATCCATGTGGAGAATAGAGGAGGGGTGATGCTAAGATACGTGGGTTCCTATTTAGAAATCAACATACCGCAGGGCCATGGAGCTCATTTCCTTTGCAAAATAATTTTATGATTATATAAAATCAATAAAGTGATCTATACTTATTCTTTTCTTGTTTTGTTATCATTTTTTCTTTAAGTATTATTATTTAACGTATATTTTTCCAAAGAAAAATATTGTCGATATTAATGAAGAAAAATATATACATTCTCTGACTATCATCTCTGTTTTTTCCATACTTTTACTACTATACTAAAAAATCACTGATTGTTTCCCTATTGCCTAGATACCAAAAACTTAAGTAAAACCATGTGTCCACATCTTTTCCCTGAATTATAACAAAGAAAGAAAGTACATACAGATATAAAAAATCTAAAAGGAGAGATTGGCTGCCATCAAATCAATCTCCTCATCATCCAAAAATTCATGGAGTCCAACCAATCTTACTTGAAGTTGGAGAGGTTCCTTGGATATACCATCTGCTTCCATGTTGAGCTCACAAAAATTATACTAGACACTACTTTTCTTATATAATTCTGAACAACCCTGATGTTTGAAAATAAATTGTCCATGCCAATTATGTTCATTCCTACCCTATTGTTTTCCCAATCAATTACCAACTTCGATTCCCCCATCACTTGGAGACTTGAAATACCTTTTCTCTAGGCCTCTTTCAATAGAAACCATATGGCTACAAACTCAGATATGTTATTATACCCCCTACTAGGTCCATATCGTACATATAAGAAATGGGAGTGATTTAAGTACAAGACTACCTCAACACCACACCGTGGAGGATTGCTCATTAAAGGAATTTTGAGGTCTAAAATTGGCCTCCTAAAGAAAATAATAAACTAGTATATAAAATAATAAAACAAGAATCATGAATTTAGAAAAAAAAAAGGAAACTAGTTCTTTTATTGTATTTTCGATTTGTATCCTTGTAGGTTACTCAAATTTCAAGTGTAGGCTTGTAGGTTACTCAAATTTCAAGTGTAGACAACCGTTGGATGTGGAATTGAACATGTTTTTTTCATGTATTTTCAATTTTTTTCGATGTGGGTCTTCTTAGAAGTATGCAGAGTGGCTACTTGTTGGATGTGGAATTTAATTTTGCACCCAATTGATGTCTACAATTGACATTTGCATAAACCTACAACGAGACAACCCATAAATAGATTTTAAAAAAGTAGTTTTCTTCTTTTCCCTTCAAAATATTCCCCCCTGGGGATGATATCATCATCTTGAATCCTATCAGTTCTTTTGAAGTTAATTTTGTTAGTACATTTTTTGTTTTGGGGCTCACTTTTGACTTCAGAATTCCCCTAATCCCCGATTAGCGACATCAAAGAATTCCTAGGGAGAATCAAAATAGATTTCAGACATACATGGGTCCCTCTGCTTGGGGAGTGGAGGGTCTTCCTTGAATTCCCTAGTCAGGGTAGTGACCTTTGTAGCATACACAAACGAGGTAATAAAATTGTCCTAAAAGATAACATGATTCCATGATTGCCAAACAAAAGAAATAAGCAAAAAAGGTAGACCTTTCAAGGAAGAAACTTGTTTATTGGACCACCACAATCTAAAATCATCAACAAGGGTCGGGCCCATCCACCTTGACTTTGGATTAAAAGCTCTCCTCAAATGGTCATAGACCTGAGATAAATAATTGCATCTCAGCAAAAGGTGAGAATGAGACTCTTCTAGAGTTTTGCATAGAGGACACTGATTGGGACCAGACCAACAATTCCTTCTAAGATTGTCCCAGGTAAGTAACCTGTCACTAAGAGCTAACTACATGGAGAGTTTGGCCTTCAAAGAGGTGTTGACGCCCTATTTATACCTCCAACACCAAATTCTTTCCCCATTGAATTTTTCTTTGAACCTCCCCTTATAACCAACTTGGAAGTGAAATCTCCTCTGTGGGGATTTTTTGACCAAACAAGTAGGTTTAGAACACTGTCTTTGATATACACATGATTGCCCACTAACAAGTCGATGTATCGGTCCCATTTTGCCTCCATTTCTCTTTGCTAGATCCGGGTCTATAGCCAACTTCCATCCAATCCGACCCCTACGACCAAAGGGATGTGCATTGACATATGCCAGGGTAGTAATATTTAGACAAACAAGATAGGATAATAGAGGAACTATAATCATTACCTGCACCATACCAAGGGGTGCGTTCTATTCTTCTTTGATGGTCATCCCCTACATGCCATATGGCCCATTTTCCAATCAAAGAGAATGCTCTTACCATTACTTTCCATACTATTGAACCTTTACAGGACTTATTTGGCATTTTAAACCAATCCATAATTAATTAACTTGCATTACTTTGTACCATAACCAATATTATTCTATTATATATATATAATATATATATATATATTATATATATATATATATATATATATATATTATTATATTAAATAACAGATATATATGAGATTGTTAAAGCTTATTAATTCAACATATCACATAGAAATTTATTTTATGAAAAGTAACAACATCTCTACCAATAATTCTAAACTATATTCAATTAATAATATACCAACCACTTAAACTAAAATCACATCAAAAATTAAATGGTATAAATATATAATATTTTATACACAATACATGTATTATATACTACATCTTAATTTAAAAATAAAAAAAAAAAAAACAAATAAATTTTTAATTAAAAAAATATAAATTAATTTTTTTTCATAATTAATAAATTTATATAAATATAATTAATATTAAAATGACTCATACTCTCAAATTCATAAATAACTCCAGAACAATGACCCAAGAATATTATAAAAATAATTAAAATATATATTATATATATACAAGATGGATTAGGCTGGACAATTTGCACCTTTTCTCGCTATACACCATCTTTATTAAAATTTATTAGAGTTGACTAACGCATCATTATTATAAAGTCAGTCATTAGACTTGAGAAGTTGTATTATCTTTATAAAGTCGGTCAGTAGACTTGAGAAGTTATTGGATACGAATTATATCATTTATCAATATGAAGTGTACAAGTTTATTACACAATCAATGAATTGAAGTGTCCGTTAAAAAGTTATAAGGAAAATCCTCTTTATTGGATAGAGATGGTACAATCATTAGATTTGAGAAATTGTATTAGAAAAGGATTATATATAAAAAAATTTAAAGATGAGAAATTTTTAGTAGTAGGATAGTTATTGTTGGTATAGTTATTGTTGATCGTTATTTGTGAATGTAAGTTGATTTATTATTATTATTTAAGGAAAATCATGCTATGCGGAATTATTTGCTATTGAAGTAGACTTTTATTCTTGCCAAATATTTTTTCATCTTATGCCATTAACTTATTTCTTACAATGAATCTTGTTAAAGACTTAAAACATCAACACACAAAATTAATTAATAATCCGAATATGCAAAATACACAAGATTCTCACAATGAAAATGTTCAGTGCACCAAAAACTCTTAGTTATTATTATACAATTTATGACTTTAAAGTGTGCAATTTGTTTTCATTAAAAACAGATATATAATTTCAAGATAGGAAAATTATTTTTTATTAAAAAAATATAATTCCAAGAGAAGAATTTTTTTTCATTATAATTTAACAATATAGCTTAATATTGTGAAATTTAAAATATATTTTTAAATACACAAATAAATTCAACTCCTTAAAATATTTAAGTATTATATAATTTAAGCTTAAAAGAAAAACTAAAACAACTATTTTATTAAATCTGAAACATGTCAAGAAAAACCAAAACAACGATTAATGTGATTACCCTTTATATTTTACTGGTACATGACATTACTGATGAGATAAAAACCAGAACAGCTAATATTTTTATTACCCTTCATATTTTACTGGTGCATGACAGTACTGATGAGACCTGATAAAATCCAATCAATTTCAAAAGCATCCATCCATTACTGAGCAAAAGAAACAACACATAGAAAACCAAAGCCACTGTAATGACCATATATTTAACCAAAAAGAAGACTTGAAATGCATGTAAGGGCTAAAGGTGAGATTATACACAAACAATAATCCTGAATATAATTACATATGTTCCACCTGAAAATATATAACCAATGGATTGGCAGCAGAGGCGATATACATAATGATATCATGCCTCCTAATTCTGATAATATAATATATACATCGACTTAATTTCATTCATCTCAGAGAGAAATCGATTGGTCACATAGCGCCTTAATGGAGCAATTACTGATGTAATGATCCATCACCAGCACTGATCTGTTTCCCAGCTTCGTGCTCTCAATTGCTGCCCTCCATAAAAACCACCATTACGGACTTTCATGGATGTCATGAGTCGGCGGTCATAATCAGCTCTGGAGCGAGGATTATACAGAGTGGTATACGCAGTGTGTATATCCATGAAATCCTGGGCAGACTTATCCTTCCCACCAGGGGGCGCAGCATCTGGGTGATGGAGTCTGGCCAATCTTCGATATGATGCCTTTATTTCTTCCTTGCTTGCCCCAAACGATAATCCCAGAACATGGTACAAGTCAATACTGCAACAGTTTGGGCTCTTCATCTTCAATTGCTCTGAGCCCTGGGAGGTTTGAACATGGGCATATATTGCTGGTATTCCTCTCTTATTCCCATACTGAAATTTTCTTTTCTGATGAATCTTCAGAGGAAATACCACATTCATCCCAATTTGTCTTCGGAATCGCAGAGGCTGTGACTCCTGAAGATCTGATGACGATATTAATGAATTGATTGCTTGCGCAGAGATTGATCCAGATGGGCTGCTGCGAATCTGCAAAACCAGATGAGTTCCAGAAAAACCCATAATTCTCTAGATATTACAGAGACTGAAGGGAAGGAAAGATTTGCTCAAAAACTGAAATTGAATGACAATGGAGAGAAAAAAGTGGTGTTCTCAGATTATATTGGGGATGATGATGTTCAAGAACACAGGCAGGCAGCCTGATCATCAGTGCGTTCTCTTATCCATTCCCTCGCTCCAGGGATTAAGGCTGACTCGTTTAATTTTTCTGGCAATGACTGGTACAGTCATGCTGAGTAGGCCTTACCCTTATCTCTTTGAAATAAAAAGAAAAATCGAAACTCAGACCTTATCCACAATTTCAACTTGTTCCTGTCAGTCAACCTGTCAAATCGAAATATTAATGGAAGCAGTTACATATTGTACGCCAAATCCATTTTTCACAGATTCACATCAGAGTTTTGAGAGGGCAGAGCATTTCTTTATTTAATGTATTTCGTCGCCATGTTTCCCTGTCGGCATATGAAGGTACCCCACGCCATGTGAGCCTCGTCGGCGGGTATCACTTTCCTGATTTTTTTGAAGGGATAACAGTGGTTCTGTACTTCTCTCTGGCGTCCCAATCAATGTTGGAACTGTGTGCATACTCCCATTATAATTTAAGAAAAATGGTGAGTTTATTTGGCGAATCCTATTTCCACCGCTATGACAATATTAATGCGCCCTGATATGCCGGGGCGATAGCCAAATATAACGCGCCAGTGATGACTAGAGAAAAATAAAAAAACGGCGCGCGTTATATTTCGCTATCGCCCCAGCGTGTCAGGGCGCATTAATATTGTCATAGCGGTGGAAATAGGATTCGCCAGTTTATTTCATGCACCCAACATATCTATGTAGTGTGACACCCTGTTTCGTGATATCTGTCCATTATCTTGGTAGAATAAGGTTGAGATGTTGAATCTATTTCCACCACTAAAAATATGATTCAAACATTGTATTTACAAAAAATTTGATTCAAATATTGCATCTACAAGAATTTTTGAATTTTTTATTCAAATTCCGACAATTTTTAACACAATTCCTCTATTTTTCCGTAGTTATATTTTCAAGCTTCCATTGTAATTTTCTGATGGAGGAGCATCAAGACCATCCTCATTTGTAAATGTGAAATAAAAAGGGGGTGTGATAAATTTAAATATTTTAATAAAATAGGAAGTGAAGATAATGATTGGAATAGGATTTCTATGTTTTTCAGTTAAAATTAGGATAAAAAAATAGGGAATAAAGCTTTAAGCTTTAAATCATTGTGTAAAAAGGGAAAAAGCCTGCTTTTCTAGAATATAAGATCTCAGAAGATCTATTGTATGTATCCATTATTATGTATAAAAAAGGGAGGCAGCTAAAGCTCTCGAGGGAGAGGGGCGATGCCAAAGTATTGTGATAAAAATCCCTCTCGGTGTTCTCTAAAAACTCGATGAGATTGATAATGTCTTGTTAATATTGTTAATATGGATGCACGTAGTAAACAGTTTATTAGAACTGTGTATTAAGCGGATGGTTATCTGTACATTTTATGAAGCATCTTTATGTTATGTTTAAAAGCATTACCTCCATGCAAGCGCTGAAAGCAATGCCTTGCTTTAATTAGTCGAATTACGAATTGGAACACTGTGTTTTTTTTTTTCCCATCTTATCGTTTGATTGCGGAGAATAGTGGAGTGAATTCTTGTTATGATGGGTTCCCCACAAGCACTGGCTCGAGAGAGCGTTACTGTTGTAATTAATCGCTTCCATAGCCTGTCTGCGCGGAGAGGTTTGTTATTTTTTAACGATGAATAGCTTATTTAGGCATGCGACCGTGTAATGGCTCAAACTAGTAGTGTTTGTATACATGTGTGGTTTATAAAATGCTGACAAAGATATAACTGTTACGTGGTGTGATAATTATATAACTGAGTGAATGGTCATATATGTGCTGTTGATATAAAACCGCAAGCGTGGAGTGTTGTGTATTTAGTTGCAGGAGCGCGTGGATCCATTAATATCTCTTAACTGTTCGCGAAAGTCGTGGATGCGTGGAGTGCTTGCGCTGCGTTGTTGTTTCAAATTGAATCAAGTGTTGCATGGATGCCTAGAGTTCTTGCGTAAGGAGAGCAGGGTGCTATCGTATAGAGGGAAGAAACTGCACTGGCATGAGTTGTTTTGGAATGATTCTCCAACAGCTACACGATTTCCTTGTAATTTTATGAGCTATATATGCGGGTGCGTGGTCTTGAACTCTCAATATAATAATAATACTGCGAGAAGTAGCAGCTAATACACAGCCAGAGTAGTACTCTGTTGTGCAGAGTGATTGTGGCACTTCTCAACGGAATAGTGATTGGTGTGAGACCGGCTTCCTTTCCCTGCGAAGATACGAGGCTTTTAAAATCACAGCGCCATCGACTACATTCTAAAATAGTGGCATGGAGCATCATTGAAGGTTTCTAGAGATCATGGAGCATCATTGAAGGTGAATAATAGAAGTTAAAGATCGATTATGTCTGGAGCGCATTGAAGGTTTTGGTATAATAACATTTAGGAAACTGTTGTGGACACTGCCTTAAAAAGGTTATGGCTGAATTAGCAGCAGAAGCATGGTGATTGTGTGAAGATCCTGGTTTGCAGGCGGTCCAACCCTGCATCAAGTGGTATCAGAGCAGGAATAGCTCTGTTTGAAGGTTCAAGTGTTTTTGTTAAGTTAATTGCATGTGATGATTTTTAGGACTGATGAATATTGATTTACAGGAATAGTGAAGAAATCTCGGCGCGAAGAAGGAGAAGTGAATGTGGCGGAACCTAAAGATTCAACAGAGGTTGAATAAAGTTGCAGATGAGGGAAGCCTACAGGAGCAGTGGAGGATGCTCAAAAGGTTCCAGTAGAGGACCAATGATTACCAAAAGACCAGATCCAGAGGGAAGGATTGGTGAGGTAAGTGGCCGCAAGAGAGTTTGTTGTGGCAGAAGCTTCATGCAACTCATAGGTGAGGAACTTATGGCGAAGGAGATGACTACTAAAAGTCATTCAGAAAGAGGCCACAGAAGAAAGAAGGAGAAATATGCCAAGGCGAATGGCATAAGACATCAATTGACTCAGGAAGAGTATGAGAAAGAGAAAGCTGAGATAACAATTCATCTTGAGCTATTGATGGAGTTGTTGCAGGACAATGTGAAAGACCAGAGACATGGTTTGTTGATGAGGAAGAGAGTGAAGTGGCAGAGGCTACAACAGAAAATAAATTTACAGATAAACATGAAGTTAACAGAGGAGCTGAGAAAGCTTAAGCAGATGATAAATGTACAATTGAGACGGGAAAAACTTAGAAAAGCTGAGTTGGAATAGGAGGTTTCCATTGGTGAAATTAGAAAGGAAGCATTCAAGACTGAAAAGTCTTGTGATTTAAAAACCACTGAGTTGTGCATGTTTGCAGGTACAGAACAGGGAGATGAACAAGTTTTAGAAATTGTTCAAGAAGAGTTGAATCTGAAGGCTGTTGATGCAGAAAAAGAAGGACCAGCTGATGATGAAGATGTGGAAAATCGTGTGAAGTTTCCAAGTTCTACTCCTAAGGAAGTTGTTGAATTGTATAGAAAACTAGATCTTCAAAGAAGAGAACTGGAGAGACAGAGGACTTATGCACAGGTTAATTGGCTGAGGAAACAAGGCAGGGAAGTTTTCATGAAGGACAATCATGAAGTAGAAGATGGTAAGAAGGTAAGAATATCTGACAGTCTCATGGTGAATACAAATCAGCATGCTGAAATATTGCCAGAGAAAGGTGAGGAGAAAGCCAGTGAAAAATTTTTGGGTCCTGAAAAAGACTTGGAGCCGCAGAGAGAAAAGTTGGTGACTGAATCGACAAATGAGACTAGTGGGTCTTGTGATTTTAATGCTGACAATTTGATTGTGTTTACAGGTGATGAGCCAAAGCATGTTGCAGAGGGACAGGAAGCTTGGGAGGTAGCAACATCTATGGCGACAGCGGCAGCAACATCCATGGTGACAGCTGAGACAACATTTATAGCCGCAGAAGAGGCACTGATGCCTTATGATGGTTATTCTAACAATTGTTTTGTGAGTACAGGTCTAAATGAAGATGCTGGAAAAAATATGTTGGACAAAGAAATTGAACTGATGAGGCAGATGATGATGAAGGAATCCCGGAAGAGACCAGCAACAGTGAAACAAAGGAGAAGCAACAAGAGGAAGACAACAAAAGATTGCAATAGTGCAGCTAGTGGAGTAAAGCAACATAAAGTGTGGAGACCTAGAGAAGAACAACAGACAAAAGCAGCGGAAAATGGAAAGTTGCAGCACAAGATATGGGATCCAGGCATACACAGATCCGAACACATGATCAGGGGATCAGGATTAGTTTTAAGGTTGGGTATATGATGCAGGAGCATCAAGACCATCCTCATTTGTAAATGTGGAATAAAAAGGGGGTGTGATAAATTTAAATATTTTAATAAAATAGGAAGTGAAGATAATGATTGGGATAGGATTTCTATGTTTTTTCAGTGAAAATGAGGATAAAAAAATAGGGAATAAAGCTTTAAGCTTTAAATCATTGTGTAAAAAGGGAAAAAGCCTGATTTTCTAGAAGATAAGGTCTCAGAAGATCTATTGTATGTATCCATTATTATGTATAAAAAAGGGAGGCAGCTAAAGCTCTCGAGGGAGAGGGGCGATGCCAAAGTATTGTGATAAAAATCCCTCTTGGTGTTCTGAAAACTCGATGAGATTGATAATGTCTTGTTAATATTGTTAATATGGATGCACGTAGTAAATAGTTTATTAGAACTGTGTATTAAGCAGATGGTTATCTGTACATTTTATGAAGCATCTTTATGTTATGTTTAAAAACATTACCTCCATGCAAGCGCTGAAAGCAATGCCTCACTTTAATTGGTCGAATTACGAATTGGAACACTGTGTTTTTTTTCCCATCTTATTGTTTGATTGCGGAGAACAGTGGAGTGAATTCTTGTTATGACAGGTTCCCCACAAGGACTGGCTCGAGAGAGCGTTACTGCTGTAATTAATCGCTTCCATAGCCTGTCTGCGCGGAGAGGTTTGTTATTTTTTAACGATGAATAGCTTGTTTAGGCATGCGACTGTGCAATGGCTCAAACGAGTAGTGGTTGTATACATGCGTGGTTTATAAAATGCTGACAAAGATATAACTGTTGCGTGGTGTGATAATTATATAACTGAGTGAATGGTCATATATGTGCTGTTGATATAAAACCACAAGTGTGGAGCGTTGTGTATTTAGTTGCAGGAGCGCGTGGATCCATTAATATCTCTTAACTGTTCGCCGAAAGCCGTGGATGGGTGGAGTGCTTGCACTGCGTTGTTGTTTCAAATTGAATCAAGTGTTGCATGGATGCCTGGAGTGCTTGCGTAAGGAGAGCAAGGTGCTACTGTATAGAGGGAAGAAACTACGCTGTCATGTATTGTTTTGGAACGATTCTCCAACAACTACATGATTTCCTTGTAATTTTATGAGCTATATATGCGGGTGCGTGGTCTTGAACTCTCAATATAATAATAATATTGCGAGAAGCAGCAACAAATACACAGCCAGAGTAATACTCTGTTGTGCAGAGTGATTGTGACACTTCTCAACGGAATAGCGATTGGTGTGAGACCGGCTTCCTTTCCCCGCGAAGATACGAGGCTTTTAAAATCACAACGCCATCGACTACATTCCATCATAGTGGCATGGAGCATTGTTGAAGGTTTCTAGAGATCATGGAGCATCATTGAAGGTGAATAATAGAAGTTAAAGATCGATTATGTCTGGAGCGCATTGAAGGTTTTGATATAATAACATTTAGGAAACTGTTGTGGACACTGCCTTAAAAAATTATGGCTGAATTAGCAGCAGAAGCATGGTGATTGTGTGAAGATCCTAATTTGCAAGTGGTCCAACCTTGCATCATTTTCATCTTCTAACTAGATATTTGTGGTTATTAAAGATGTTAATCCAAAAGTGTTTCGTTATGATCGGAACACTATTATATATATATATATATAGGATGTGCAAAAATGTTTTGTTATGGCCCGAACAATATTCTCGTTCTTTATAGTATATAATATGTGTATACCAATAATAATATATACATCCTTAAGGCCCACAAATATCTAGCTATGTATATATCACTACAATGATTGGTTATGTTCCCCGATTATATATATATATATATATATATTATATATATATATTCTCTTACTCCTACATTAATGGGAGGAGGTCTCTCTAATGATTGGAACAGGAGAGATCCTCGTTAGGTGAAAAACTTTTATAGGATTAGGTAAGTTAAGAGGCTGTGCTTAGTTGAAAAGCTTCTATACGATAAGGTAAGTTAAGCGAGTTGAGCTTATTATAACATCATATAATGTAAGTTAAGTAAGTTGGGTTTACTATAACACTATACCTTTTAGGATGGATTGGTTTATTAAATTTTGAAAAAGAAATATAAAATATATTTGAGAATTTTATGAGAACTTGATGATAAGTAAATCTTATTTAATTTTTGACTTCAATTCAATTTGAACTACATATCTTTATATTATATTGTATTTGTCACTGTCACAGCCTGATAATATCGGGAATGAATAATATTAAATATATTTTCTTTTTAAAGGTTGAAATGTAATGGATAATATTAATTTTTTTTTTTAAGTTTTAAATATTGAAGTGTATGAATTGTATAAGCGATGTATTTTGAAGGGTAATTATTTTTAGTTTTTTATTTAAATTAAATTTAAATTTAGTATTTTTATAATGGAGATTTATATTATTATAGTTAAGTTGAAGAGATAATAGAAATAAAAAATAAATGTTAAAGTAGGTTTTTTAAATTAAAGAATGTCTTTATTATAATTGTTTTGTTTCAATGTGATTAGTCAATCTAAAAGATTTAACCAATTTTGAAATTAAAAAAAAGGGCATTTTCTAGCTCTTTTCATAACCTTATTTCAATTGTCTCTTGAGCATTTGTTTATTCATATAGTAGTTATATTGGTTGTCAATGTGCACATCCCATAAGTTACCCCCTTTCTAATTTTACCATTATTTAGTAGCACAAAAGGGACGAACCACATCCCACGGGCTAGTGCTTTCATAATTGTATTGTGTTTTCTACTTGAAAAATGCAAGTATCCACGATGTTAATATATAATAGGGATAATATAAATTTTTCTATCTACGTATCACTTTAAATAATATTAGAGTAAAATAGTCTTTTATTTCTTTTCTTTTTTAATAAGAAAAAATCACAAAATTCTACTAGGTGAAAGAGAGGAAAAAACATAATATGAGTGAGTTACACGTATCATGCTTTAGATATCTATGTGGATTTCACAGAAGCACAAAATTAAACCTACTTGCAACAGACATATTGTAGCCTAGAAGGAAGAAGTTTGGAATAGGTATGTATGTGCTTCCAATTAGGCAAAAGAGAGTGTGAATTACTAATAAGGACTAGACGTCTTTTGTCCACAATTTCCATAAGAAGATACATGGGATTCAAAGTTCAACAACAACAATATTCCAATATGATCTAGGAAAACAAGCTAAAAAATACAATAAGTAATCCCTGAAAAAGAAAGGCCTAACGATGGTGAATCACATAGAGTTACAAATAATCTTTTCGTTCTGACTAGAAATGGTAATCCTTCACTAAAAATCTAGAGGGGTTCTCATTCTCGTTGTTGTATAGCATGGTCGGAACCACTCACCTTCGACAACAATAAAAAATAGAGAAGCAATGGAGGCAAGTTTCTGAGAATGGTATTGGAATAAAACTATAAGATTAAGCTAGTTTTTTGACCTCATCTATATGGACCAAACAAAGTTGTAAATGCTAAAGAATATGGAGAATGTTGTGTTGATAGAGGTGTTGAGTATTTAAATAACACTAGAAACCATCTCTAAAATCCCACAAGAGAATGATTATCATGTTGAACAAGAAGACTAAGGGTTTATGTTATATGTAAGATAATTAGTTTTAAGTTTTAAGCTCCCAAAGGTGATGCATTTAACTTGGAGAGGAGACAAATCCATTTGCATTATATTTATCTATGAATTTTTTTGTTGCATCAAAGGCTTATAGGATGGGAGATAAGAAGGAGGACTAATTGTCTTTGATATAGCTTAAGGGAAGGATGACATGCATGAAAATATAATTGAAACAAAGCCGACTAAATCAACCATAGAGAGAAGCATATGTAGAATAATGTGAAAGAGATAGATAAAGGACGAGAACTCAAAATATCATGTGAAGTGCCATGAGGTCAAGATGTCTTGCCACCCACTTATAGAGTGATTACTTGATCATGATATAATAAGGAACTGCATTAAAAAAGACAAGAAAAACCACAAAAGACCATAGTAGGTCACCTTCCGTATAAACCCTAGGTGCACAAGTTATAGAGAGGAGAGCTACATTTAGAAAAAATAGAGAATCCACTAGCCACAAAAAAGCCTAAGCTAGGATAACATGAAATTCAAGTAGTCTCAGGTAGTATAGTTTACCGAATAATGTTGAGGAGAGAATAACACCAACTTTTCCTATATTTCTAATAAGTTAAATGCCTAAATTGTTGGACCTAAACAACAACTAGAGAAAAAAAATTAGTATATTAAAAAGCATGCAAACATTGTGGAAGCATACTAGAAAGAGCTGATATATATCAATGAGAATGGAAAGAAGAACCCAAATCTACCTCTAGGTGGATAACACTACTTGACTTCCAAGCCATAATCACTTTAGTCTTTGATTACCTACTATAATTCTAGAGACCCATGAACAATGTTGGAGATAGATAAATACAAAGGCAACAAACACACAAGATAAGCTTATGACATGGGGAGAAAGTAGAAAGTACATTAATGCATTGTAATGATTGGGATTTAACTCTATTCATTGTTCCCTCATAAATTAATAAACTATAAGGAGTAACAAAAGGATTAAGGATGAATGCAACTAGTAACATGGAGAGGAGAAAGATGTAGCACTAAATATGCCTCTCATATCCATCATTAAACCCTTACCTCTTTCGATGATGAACACTAATTGTTTTCCCATCCCTAACAAAGTTAAAATACAAGAAGCTGTAAAATTGACCCTAATGGCTCCCAAGAGGCAATAACTCATGTTGAGAATTATATACTTATGGATAATAAATGTCATGGTTGCAATAATATTGAATTTTTTGTGGGTGTCCCTTAAACCAACTATATAATCCTTGGTGCTTGAAGCATCGAGAGAGCAACTAATATGGTCTTTCAATCCACTATTAGTATCATCCACATTAAAAATTTACTAATCATCATTAATATAACTTTCATTGTGTTAAATTTGATGAAATATACCACAATATAATTTTTTAATAAAATTTTAATAGCCCAAAATATCATATAATCAAAGCTTAAATTAACTTATATCTCAACAATGTCACTACCAAAATCCACTAACTCAAAGTTGTAAATAAAAACATGGAAATCACTCTCTAAAAGTACTAACATATATGAATTAAATAGTATGACTTCTACCTTAATCTCATTGATAGCCAACTCAATATTTTGTAACAAGCATATTTTTATCTACCGAGAAGACAATTTTCCATTTATATTAAACCTGAACTTCCACCCTAATAAACTTAAACTTAATCTTGTAAAAAAATAAAAACAATAATGATGATGATGATGATGATGGTTAACGTCCACTGAGACCAAATTGGTCTATCGGACCTACAATTTTTAATTTTTACTTGTCTGGCTCCTCGTCTTTCTTGGCGAGATTGGTGTTGTAGCTTTCTTTCTTTTCTCTACGGTCTTCCAACTTCCATTGTCTTGCATCTCCTTCATCTCTTTTTACGATCATGTAAAATAAATCCTCACTTAAGGATTTTCAAAATTAAAAAACAGAAAACCAAATATGGTTAAGTACCCTCATTAGCTTTATTCTCATTAATTATACATGTTAAATATAGTATTAATATTATTTTAAAATAAATTCTACACCTAATTATTTATCAGATTTCACATTTAAAAAAATAAATTCTACACCTAAATTATTTATTAACTTGCTTTCGAAATTCAAACTTGCATTTTATTTTTTTCACATAAATCCGCCTCTTATGATGATGGCGCCCACCTTGAAGTCGTATACTTTGACTAATATGATTCCTATATATCCAAAAAGCAATAATAATGAAACTCTATCTTCAAACGTATTAAAGGATAGTGAACCATGAAACGAAAATATCTTTTCTTAGTTAAAATTTGACCTTAAGAGATAATCATGCCCACCTTCCACATTGAATTAGATATGATAGTGAAGACTCTATAGTGAATAAGCTCTTTCTTCTCCTCTTTATAATATTTTGTTTCAATGCAAATTAAAAATGCATTAATGTTAATAATTAGTTATTGGTGAAATTAGATCTCATGTTGATATTGACATAATTTAAGTAACTAATTTTATTTAGTATTTCTATTTATGGAACATGTTAATAATTTTTTTATAAAATATATATTTGCATTTAATATAAAGATATTTACCTTCCACATTACATTAGGTATGATAGTGAAGACTCTAGTGAATAAGCCCTTTCTTCTCCTTTTTATAATATTTTGTTTCAATGCAAATTAAAAATGTATTATGGTAAATAATTAATTATTGGTGAAATTAGATCTCATGTTGATATTAATATAATTTAAGTAATTAATTTTATTTAGTATTTCTATTTATGGAACATGTTAATAATTTTTTATAAAAATATATTTTTGCATTTAATATAAACATATTTTAAGAAATTAACGAATAGTTATTTTTAAAAAATTAGTGAATAATTATTTATTAAAAGTGATATTAAGAACATGAAACAATAAAATGTGTGATTTCATAATTTCATATATATAAAATTAATTTTGGAAATATTCTTGAAATAATGAAAATATTTATCTATTTATTTATTTAAATATTTTTAAAACAAAAGCTATTAGTGCCATGCTATTGTTTATTTGATACATGTATTGTATGCATATAATTTTTACTTTATTTGGTTGAAAATGATATATGTGAAGATGAAATTATTATATTATTATTATTATTTTTTTTAATTGAAAAATTTATATATTTAAAATTTCAATTATATATTTATATTAAAATGTTAAACATTACAACAAAACTTAAAATATTTTAATGAGACACAACATATTTTAACTGAGTCAAAATGTTAAACATTACAACACCTCTACCATATTTTGATTGAAATTTTTTTTATTTTTATTTTATTTTATTTTATTTTTAATTTAATTTAATTGTGTTATTTTTTATTTTTTAATGAAAAGCTTATTTTTATATTTATCAAATATCATATTACATTTTCTTTTAATTTATATTTCGTTTTTGCATATTAACAAATACATAATTTTTGTAATCTTCAACTCTAACATAAAATTATTTTTGTTTGATTTTCTTAAAATGATATTGATGAGTCAATGTGCATTTTAACTTATTTTTATTGCATATTAAAAGGGAATTGATGCACGGAAAATGTGGTTAATGTTATTCCTTTAAACCATGGTGTAATTTTCCAATGCTTTAATTGAGTCGAGTGCTTGAATGGTCTAAAATGTCTGTTCATAACCAACTTGAATTTGTGATGTGATTGCAAACATGTCAACAATGGTCATAGCAAGGATGAGTAAGTGAGGTGAGTTAGTTTGACTTAGCTAGAGAAGTAATTGTATGTATGCTAAAATTTTTTTACCTACTCATACACTCTATCTATGATAAGATTAGAATCAATATCAACTAAATGAATTGGTGAAATTGGATCATGCTAACATTCTAATTTACTATTGAGTTGCTTGACCCTCTAATCTATCTTACACAAAATTATTTGAACTGAAGGAACCTTCACTAATGGGGGCCTTTTGGATGCTTTATTTTTCAGATATGGTGAATTCTTCATTGGATGATAAGCTATATATTTCACATCTGATCTAGTCAAAATGCTTTTCTTTTCTAATAAATTTGATCCGAATTGGATCCATGAAGATTATCATAGCACCATGACTGTATCAAATCAAGACAAAAGCTTTGAATTCAAGAGCACAGAGTGATCAGGAAGACCTCTGAACAGTGGCAGTTGGAAACCAGAGAGGAATGATGAGGACCTTGGTCAAAGTGCGTTGACTGAGGCCCATGGAGACTGTGCAAGAGGTGAAACTAACACCTGGGAAGCTCGGATTGGGAAAAGGAGGCTGTTTCTGATGCATTATTAATGGGCAAAACTCCTCAAGAAGGAATGCCCCAAAGCGCTCGGTCACATGGAAGCCGAGAAAAGCGTGTGGAAAGCGCTAAAGGCTAAAGGCGGGACCCGCACTCCAAAACCAGCAGTATATCGGGGGCACCCTTGGGCGGTAAGCAGATTTGGAGAAAAATGAGCAATTCCATTCAACGCCAGACACGTGGCAGGCGGAGGAGAGAGAAAACCATCACTCATCGCACACTAACGGTCGAGCAAGTCAACCGCACGAAATGAGTGAATGACGTTGGACCTGGGGCCTCCAGATCTAACAGCTGAGAACACGCCCAATGAAAGAACCAGATTTGACAAGGGATTAAGCCACGATCTATAAGGATTTGAGGTCCGATTTGACCGTTGAGGTGGCAAATGAGTCATTCCACGATGTAACTGAAAAATTGAACCGAAAAAGAAGAGCTGGCGCAGTTCACAAGAGGACAAGTGGCCACTCCCTGTGAGCCATTGATGATGATGCAAAAGATAGGGGATTCCAAGTGAACAACAGCAGGCAATTCGACAGAGGTAGAAGGGGAATTGAATAGTCATGAGATCAACTAGCTTTAAAGCCATGAATGGAGAACCGAGAGGACACCAAGGGGATGCTGAGAGGAAGAACTAGAGAAAAGAAGACGAAGATAGAGGAAATAAAAGACAATGAAGCAAAAAGCAGAACGACAGAGGGTTGAGCTGACCACAGGTAGTGTCGAGCACTAGAGAGCTTGAGAGGTTCAAGCCATCCCTGAGGGGATCTGTCAAGAATCGAGTACCACATTGGACTCCTCCCATTAAAGACCCAAGAGGTCAAGTTCTGGCGAGGGAAAGAGTCTGTGTACTCTAGTGGCTTGGGGAATCCAAGAACCACCCTGCCAAGCAATTCTATTTCAGGAGACTCAAATTGAGCTCCTCATTGTAATTCTTTACTTTAAAGACACAATAAAATAAGGCCACCACTGAAAGCTGGACATGAGACACAGCCCTGGAGAATAAGTTGAACACCTTATTAATTGTTGTGTTCTTGTATTTGCTTACTGTGTTTCTCTGCTGTTTTCCATTTCTAGTGTCTGTGTATTTCACAATCTAAACGATATGTTGCCTAAAATAACATAGACACACACCAGCACATGAGTTTGTAATACATTCATTCAATAATTAATTAACTGAGGTCACTCAAGGGTGATTTTAAGATCAAGTGGTATCAGAGCTTTAGGCTATTAAGGTTGGACAAGCTTGTGTTGGTTTAGCTGTTGAATGCTCACCAGATCAAAGCTCAAATTAGGAGAAGGAGAGTTGGTTGAAATTAATCCTGAAATTGGGAGAGTCTATCCTCGGAAGACAGTGTCAGAGAAAGGTCCTATGGGTCCAAACCCTTAATTCATATAAAGTTTCCTAGCCATAAAGTCCATGGTAGAAGAAATGTATAGGGACTTTAGAAAACATAAGGATGAATATTCATCAGGCTCTAAACAATACAAAGGGGAAGATGAATCACATTTCCATGACCACTCAAAAGGAAAAGGGAAAGAGCAATGCTTTCTCACACCTCCTAATAGCCCTGTACATAACAAGAAAGCATCTTTGATCAAGCTAGATGTTAAATTTTATTTGCCTATATATGATGGAGAGTTAAATGCAGAAAAGTTGGACAATTGGATTAGACAAATTGATGTGTATTGCAGAGTGTAGAACATCGACTCAGACAAGAGCAAGATTCAGCTAGCAAGCCTATGCCTTGGAGGCACTGCCTTGGTTTGGTGGGAAGACAGAACCCAAGATGACATGAAAAGACATGGTAAGACTGTCTCTGTCTGGAGTGAATTTGTGTCTGCAATTAAAAAGTAGTTCTATCCATTGGCCTACATGCAGCAAGCCAGGATGAGTTGGCAAACTCTTCGGCAGTTGAAAGGGCAAAGTGTGCAAGGGTACGCTCAAGAATTTAGAAAGAGAGCATTGATTCTAGGAATATCATTAGACTCACCAGAGACTCTTTTGAAGTACATTGGTGCTCTACACAGCTACATGAGGCATACCATCCTCATGTTCAATCCCACTAGTATAGATGAGGTATCTGTACAAGCTACTCATCTAGAAGCTAGAGGAAAGAATGGAAATCCAGAAGTTGGGGGACCATCCCAACCCACTGCAAGCAAGAGCAATGAGAAGAGAAAGCAGAAGTGGAAAGCAGGGAAGGATAACACTGCACAAAAGAGCAAAGCTTCATGCTCTCACTATAAAAAGGATGGGAATGATGATGAGCATTGTTGGATTCTGCATCCAGAGCTGAAACCTAAGAAGTTCAAGGGCAAGAAGAAGAAGACTGTTGTAGCTATTCAGAAAGATTTGGGGTCAGACTCGGGAGATGAAACAACAATTGTAACCACACGAATAAAAGGTAAGAATTCTGAAGCATCTACTAGTAATTCTGCACAATCTATTACTGATGAAGAAAATGAGAGAAAACGACATGAGATTTTCCATATTCGAGTTATTTCCAAACATCAAAAGATTGATGCTTTGTTTGATAGTGGCTCACAAGTAAATTTAATTTCTAAAGCAATTGTAAAGAAATTGGGATTAGCAACTACACCTCATGAGAAACCATACCCATTAGGATGGTTGATGATAAAGCACAACTACAAGTGACTAGACAGTGCAAACTCAAGTTTTCTTTTGGGTCAACATTTGTAGATGAGGTTGAGTTAGATATAATTCCTTTGGATATATGTGGAAATGTTTTAGGAAGTCCTTACTTGTATGATAGAAAAGCTATTTTCTATAGAGCTGAGAACAAGTATCTACTTGTCAAATATGGAATCAAATACTTTGTAAGAGCTCATAAGCTCAAGAATAATTATACTCTCATAAACTCAGGGTAGATGAAAAGAATGATAAATTCACGCAAACAATTCTTACTGATGGTTGTAAAGGAAAAGAAACCTGATAAAACCAATGTATTTGAGGGCTGTAATGCTAAACAACAAGCTAATATAGAAAAGGTTGTCTCAGAGTATGATAACTTGTTTCAAGAACCTAAAGGTTTGCCACCCAAAAAGGAAATAGTACATGATATTATTTTGTAGCAAGATGCTCCATTGCCTAACATTGGAATGTACAGGTTGTTTGCTTTAGAGAATGCCGAAATCAAGAAGCAGGTGCAGGAGTTGCTCGAGAAAGGGTTCATCAGGCTTAACACATCACCATGTGGGTCATCAATTGTTTTGGTGAGAAAGAAAGATGGCTCGTGGAGAATGTGAATTGATTACTGTGCACTCAATAAGATAACAATAAAAAATCGTTATCCCCTTCCTCGCATAGATGATTTTTTAGATCAATTGAAAGAAGTTGTTTATTTCACCAAGCTAGACTTGCATAGTGGATACCATCAGGTCAGAGTTGCAGAACAAGATGCATGGAAGATTTCTTTCAAAACAACGCAGGGATTGTATGAGTGGCTGGTTATGCCTTTTGGCTTAACTAATGCTCCTGCTACTTTCATGAGATTAATGAATGATGTATTCATACCTTTTCTTGATGATTTTGTTATTGTGTATCTGGATGACATTCTGATTTTTAGTAAAACATGGGAAGAACACTTAAAGCATGTTAAGCAGACACTTGATGTTTTGAAAAGAGAAAAACTTCATGTTAAACTCTCAAAATGTGAATTTGGCAAAACATCTCTAAATTTTTTGGGTCATATAATACGGGGTGGTGAATTGAAGATAGATCCCTCTAAAGTGGCAGTCATTGTAAACTGGCCTAAACCCAAGTCTGCTATAGAAGTGAGAAGCTTCTTAGGGACAGCACAGCATTGGAGGAGGTTCATTTCTAACTTTTCCTCAATTGCAGCTCCCTTATATGCTTTAACAGGATTGAACAAGGTGTTTCAGTGGGGAGGAAAACATCAGAAAGCCTTCGACACCTTGAAAGAAAAGATTAGTACAGCACCTATACTAGCACTACCTGATCTACAAAGACCATTTGAGATTCAAACAGATGCCAGTGACTATGCAATGGGAGTAGTGTTGACACAGCACGGTAAACCCATATGTTACCATTCTGAGACTTTTAATCCTGCAGTAGTTAACTATCCTACCTATGATAAAGAATTGTATGCATTAGTTCAGAGTGTGAAAAATGGGACACATTACTTAATGGGAAAAGAGACAGTAATACATACTGATCATCAACCACTTCAATATCTACACTCCCAAACTAAGTTGCTGCAATCCAGACATTATAGGTGGATGGGTTTTCTACAACAGTTTTATTTAGTCATCAGATATAAAAAGGGCATACACAATAAAGTTGCAGACATGTTATCTAGACCCATTATAGATGAATCTACTATACTTAAGCATAATTTTGTGTTACATGAGAGTTACATTGAACAATATGCTCAAGATATAGATTTCAAAGATGTATATGCAACTTTAAGTCAATGCAAAAGAGTAGAAGAATTGGATTATCATGTAAAGGACCGACTCTTATACCATTGTGGGAAACTTTGCATTCCACAAACTGAGAGAGTAAAGGTAATTAGAGAAGCACACACTTCTCTGATATCAGGTCACTTTGGGGTAAGAAAAATAGTTGCACAACTGCAAAGATTTTGTTATTGGCCAAAAATGAATGAGACAGTGTCTAGATATGTAAGAGGGTGTACTATGTGTGCAAAAAGCAAGCCCGGCAACAGAAAACTAGGCTTGTACACTCCATTACCAATACCTTCTCACCCTTGGGAAAGTGTTTCCATGGATTTTGTTGGAGGACTGCCTAAATCTAGGAAAGGTCATGATTATCTATATGTTGTTGTGGATAGGTTTAGAAAAATGTGTATTTTGATACCTTGTAATAAGCAGATTGCAGTTGAACAAATTGCAAAATTGTTCTTTGAACATGTATGGGTTCATTTTGGATTACCCACTTCCATTGTATTTGAGCGAGACACCCAATTTGTGGGGAAGTTTTGGTCAAGTCTGTGGGAACTAATGGACACCAAACTAAAGAAAAGCACAACTTTTCATCCTCAAACTAATGGCCAGACAGAAGTAGTTAACAGGATAGCGATCCAGTTACTTAGAGGATATTGCAGCAAACATCCTAAACTTTGGGATGAACATTTTTATTATGTGAAGAATGCTTACAACAGAGAAAAACATTCTTCTACATGGAGATCTCCTTTTGAGACCCGTTTTGGTTTCACCCCAAGGTCTCCTTTGGATTTTGTCTTTCGTAAAGATACCACAGTTGAGGGACACAGTGATGTGGATAGGGCAACTAGGTTCATTGAACAAATCCAGGAGATCCACCAGGCAGTACAGGAACAGTTGGAAAAGAGCCAAGCCAAATACAAGGCTAGGCATGACAAGTATCGGATGGTGCATAGTTTCCAAGTTGGTGACCAAGTCTGGTTGTACATCAGCAAGGACAGGATGTAAGGTGAAGGTAAAAAGCTAAAGCCTATTAGGTATTGACCTTTCAAAATACTTGAGAAGATTGGTGAAAATTATTTTCACCTTGATCTACCAACTTACGTGCACATCTACTCAGTCGTAAATGCAGATTGCTTGAGATTGTTTGAACCCTCTCTAATTGAGGATCCCAAAGAGCAGACTCAATTGCCTTCTATTGATGACCTACTACCTGAATATCTTAATGAATTGCAGGAAGACACAATTCTGGACAGGAAAGTGAGGACGGCGCGTAGAGGAGATGTTGAGTACCTCAGAGTAGGGCTCAAGGGTTCAAAGCCGAGCAGTGCAAAGTGGATTGAGATTGGACAAGTGAGACAACAATACCCTCACTTAGTCGATGCTTGAAAACCAAATTTTGGTGGTCCAAAAGCTTTTTCAACGGGAAGGTCGTGATCCAAATTGGATCCTGAAAAATAATCAAAGTACCATGACTGTGTCAGATCAGGACAAACTTCAAATTCAAGAGCACAAAATGATCAAAAAAACCTCTGAACAGTGGCAGTTGGCAGCCAGCGTGGAACGATGAGGACCTTGGTCAAAGCACGCTAACCGAGGCCCATGGAGACTGCGCAAGAGGCGAAACTGGCACTTGGAAAGCCCGGTTCAGGAAAAGGAGGTAGTTTCTGATGTGCATCGCTGGGCAAAACCCCTCGGAATGGAAAGGTCTCGAAGCGCTCAATCGCATGGAAGCCGAGAAAACTGTGGGGAAAAGCGCAAAAGGCTAAAGGCGAGACCCGCGCTCCAAAAACCAGCGGTATATATCGGGGGCACCCTTAGGCGGTAAACATATTTGGTTGAAAATTGGCGATTCCATTCAGTACCTGACATGTGGCAGGCGGAGGAGAGAGAAAATCACTGCTCATCGCACGCTAACGGTCGAGCAAGTCAACCGCGCGAAATGAGCAAATGACATTGGATCGGGAGGCTTCAGATCTAACGGTTGAGAACGTGCTCAATGAAAGAACCAGATTTGACAGGGGACTAAGGCACGATCTATAAGGATTTGAGGTCAGATTTAACCGTTGAGGTGGCAGATGAGTCATTTCCCTATGTAACCGAAGAACAGAACCGACGAGGAAGAGCTGGTGTAGTTCGCGAGAGGACAAGTGGCCACTCCCTGTGAGCCGTTGATAATGATGCCAAGACAGGGAACTCCAAGCAAGTAGCAGCAGGCAACCCGATGGAGGAAGAAGGGGAATCGAGCAATCATGAGATCAATTGGCTTTAAAGCCATGAACAAAGAACAGAAAAGACACCGAGAGAGGATGCCGAGAGGAAGAATCAGAGAGAAGAAGACAAATACAGAGAAAAGAAAAAACAATGAAGCAAAAAGCAAAAAGACATAGGGTCGAGCTAACCACAAGCAGCGTCGAGCACCAAAGAGCTTGAGAGGTTTAAGCCACCCCTGAGGGGATCTATCGGGAATCAAGTACCATATTGGGCTCCTCCCATTAAAGACCAGAAAGGTCAAGAGATGGTAAGGAAAAGAGTCTGTGCACTCGAGTGGCTTGGGGAATCCAAGAACCACCCTACCAAGCAATTTTGTTTCAGGAGACTCAGATTGAGCTCCTCATTGTAATTCTCTGCTTTAAAGACACAATAAAAGAAGGCCACCACTGAAAGCTGGACCGGAGACGCAGCCCTGGAGGATAGGGTGAAATCCTTATTAATTGTTGTGTTCTTGTATTTTCTTACTGTGTTTCTCTATTGTTTTCTGTTTTCCAGTGTGTGTGTATTTTGCAATCTGATTGATCCATTGCCTAAAATAACATGGACACACACCAGCACATGAGTCTGTAGTACCTTCATTCAATAATTATGTACTGAGATCACTCAAAGGGTGATTTTCAGATCAACAAGGGAGTCCAACAAGCATGACCACCTCTTGTATTTCGTGCATGCATGCCTCCCCAAATCTGCAAGTTTATGCGCTCAATGATAGATCCCGTGGTTTAAAGACGCCGGAACATGTCTCTAGCCAAAAAAAAATTGCTAAAAATTGGAGATCCCACCGACCCTAGAAAGCGCTCTAATACCACTTGTTATGCTCCTAACCTGCAAGACGATACCAGAATACCAAATATGCGAAGAAATATACCCAGAACATAGAACAATGAGAAATAACAACAAGTATTTTATTATTCAAAAAGCAATGTTCACTTGCCTCTTCGAGGGGGCAACCTCCAATAGAATTGAGCTCAATTACAAAATAAGACACAATGCTCCTCGAGGAGAGTCTCTATCCTTTATATAGGATTCATACATGCAATACCATGGGGCAATACCATGGTTCTTATTAATACCATCTATCTAATACCATGGCCCATTTGCAACTAATTATGGTCCTTGCATTAAATGCGGGTTAACCACTTACAATTCTTAATATGGGCTTTATTGACTCTTTAATTAACTATAACTATGACTTGATCCTATTACACAAATAAGAGGGTTACGGTTGGACCCTAACAGTTTGCAACAGAAGTTGATACCAGCGTATGGGCGATGGGAGGTATGCGGTATTAACCAAAGCGGTGATATGCAATGTAGCCACATTCAGGAAAACTGAGTCGATAAAGAGTCGATTGTGTAGGAGGGTCGAGCCGACTGTGCAGGAGGGTCGAGCCAACGGAGCGCCGACTGTGTAGGAGGGCCCAGCTAATGAAGAGCCAACTATCTCATGTGTGACTGTGGTGTTATACGAACCAGAGGGAGGTGATACCACTAATCGGGACCAATGTAATATGATACACAATGCAACATTTGACGTAATGCAACCGAGTAACACAGTGTTACAGCATTCAACACATTAATACCACAGAACTCAATGTCATAACCACGAGAGGAAATACTGCATCTACAAAGATGGCCGCAGCAACAACCCGGACCCATAAGGATTGCAGCATTGCGGCTTGGAAAATTGTCGAGACCTAATCCAATCCTTGATGGATCGGGTAGATGCGGCAGAACGAATCAAATGGGAAAATCATGCTAAGTTGATGGCTACACTGGAACGCATACATTATTTCTAATGTTAGGTTAGGGAGGGAGTGGTGGTAGTCTGGCGAGGACAAAAGCATCTAGCGAAGAAAGTGGAACAACTGGAGACTTGGATGGTGCACTTCAAAGGGCATGTTCAGTGCTCCTTCCTGTCCTCCACCTCCTCCAAGAACTGCTCCAAACAACCCAACTTCAGTCACCTCATACGATTAGTATGTCTTTTGGTTTTCTTTATGTTTTGATTGTTTATTTGAACCTATGGCCCTCTCATTTGTGGACACTCGAATTAGCATCCTTTTTATATTTTTGTCACCTTCTGCATATCATGGTCAACAATACCGCTCAGGGTGAGACCATATGATTTTTGAAGTCTCAGATGTATATCTTTTTTCCTGAATAAATAAAATATTAACTTACAAAAAAAATACAATTTTAAATTCATTTAATTAATTTTT